>JAOEGS010020705.1:36919-54699 GCA_025447755.1 Corythornis vintsioides
TGCAGGGATGCAACAAGGAAAGCTAAGTCTTCCCTTGAAATTAAGCTGGTGAGGGAGGTCAAGGACAACAAGAAAAGTTTCTACAAGTATGTTGAAGGCAAAAAGATAATTTTCTACCACACAAATATGGTGAACTTTTGAGTATGTGTGTATCATACAGATTATTACAAGATCATAATTTTATTTTTTTCTTTCTGAAACTGTGGTTTTTGCAAATGCAGAAAACATGTAATAAAATACTGCAAAGTGAATTAGGACACCACTAACCAAAAAGTTAGTTTCTCAGTTTTACAGGTGTGGCATGTTACAGTGAAACACTAGATTCAATACTGGAATATAAAATAGCTTAATTTAGTTTCAAAATATTTTTTCTCCAAATATTGTAAAATGTTATGATTAAACATCCAAATCAAGGCATTTCATGTTATACATCAGAATTTCCTCTTCTCCTTTTCCTTTGGGAACTGTTTTTGCCCATTTTTCTCTTTTCCCTATTATTTTCCTTGTGTGTCTTAATGCTCAAAGCATTTTGCTGATCATCTTTGGGTATTGGAATTAATTTGAGAATTTAGTCTGGGAACTTATGGGAAAGATTGCTCATGTGTAAATTTTGTATATTTGTGTTACGCTAACCACTCCACATTTCATTCTTCTTTCTGCATGATTAGGTTGTTGCTACTATCACAAAGGTGATGTAGGGATTTTATTGTGTTTTTTGTTGTACATCATTTACAATCAAGTCAGACATATTTTTTTCTGAATAATCACATTATTATTTTTTTTTTAACATTTAAAAGAAATCTTTAAATTCTTCTTCATTTTTAAACATAATATTTAGAATGTGTAGGAAAGTAGCTGTTGGTATCTCTCATTATAGCCATTGAGTCCTTGTTTTAAAATAAATTTTCTGCTAAGTAAAAACATTTAATACTAAATAAGATCTGAGAAAAAAATCCATTCATTTTGAATTGCAGCAATATGAATTATAAACTAGTATTTTCTGTACAGGTATTAATTTGCAGGTATGTTTAGATTGTACACTGAGTACTAGCTATGGAAAAAGCTGAAATGTCTATCATTCTATTGATTAGATGGATTTAATTTCAAAATCAAAACCAGAGAAGACAAATTGTACCTTTGCCATTTCTGTTTTAGCAGATAAAAATCTCATTATTCAAATAACATCAGCCATCTTGGAAGTGTTAACTGAATTTCATTGTTTATGGTATCGCTGTTTGAGACATTTATTACGTTTTAAAGTTATTTAATTGTACTCATTTAATGTTGTCTACAGTTTGTACTTTTGACTTGTGCATATGAAGAAGTGAAAAGAAATGTGAATAGCTTGAAGGAAATTAATACAAGGATTAAAAGATCGTGAAAATTACCAATTTACATTTGATAAAAATCTTGTTATTTCACTCACATTTTCTTTATTGTGAAACAAGCTTCTGTTCCTGGACAAACATGAATCATAATGATTTTATGTATACTGTTAATATATATCTGAGAGATACGCTGTCACTCTCTCATACACAATGGTTGGGTAAAAGCCTGTACTGATTTTCTGCACTGTTGCTCTTGTTACAGAAAGGACGTTCTCTTTGGCATTTCCCAAAATGCATTTTAAGATTAGTTGCCCTGTTACAAACTATCAGACTCTTTGATGTGCATTCTGCTGTTGAATAATAGTTTGTACACTAATTAAATAAATTTAATCACAAAATCACATTGACATTCTAACAGTTACACAGTACATTAGTTGTTACAACACATTTCAAGTTAATGGTAGAAAGGTAATAATGAACAAGTAGTATACTGAGTTACTAGTGATATTCTCAGTTCTGCATTGATATTTGAGGAAATATAACCCAAATCTAATTTTCTTACTAATAATCTTTTTTTTTACTTTTTTTATAGAACTGATTATAAGTTGTAAATATTCAACTACTCTCCTCTAAATTCTTATTTCTAATGCCTGTTTTATTTTCACTGAAAAAGACTGATGCCACGTAACAGAACATATTTAATTACATAATTTTGTTCTCAAAACCTTCCTTGCTACATGGCTGTTTAGCTAATTGACTGTTACTTACCTTTGTTCTTACAGAAGTCTCTTCCAGTTTTTAAATGTTTAATTTTAGTAAATATAGAAGTGGGTTTTAAAGTTTGGTTTTTTCTTTTGTTTTGTGTTTTGCATTTTGTTTTGTTTGTTGGGGTTTGGGTTTTTTTGTTGTTGTTTCTTTTTTCTGGTTGTTGTTTTGTTGTTTTTTTTTTTCTGGTAGGTTTTCCTGTTTGCTTATATTGGATCACAAATAGTTTGATGATGACAAAGAGTTCACTAAAATACATTGCTTCAATGATTATCAGGTGATATGGCTGGAAATTTTTTCTGAATGTGGGTTATTCTCCTAAAAACTCTAATTAATTAGTTTCCTGAATTCCAGTCTCCAGCTGTATGTGATAATCAGGGGAAAATAGTCAATGACACAGAGGTGAGGAGGTTCCTTGTGGAGGATTCAAAGGCAGCACATGGCATAAAGGTGCTCACTGAAAGGTACGCTTTTTCCTTACAAAAATAACAGTGTTTGCTGGAGCTCCTCTTAAGGATCTGAACTGCTCAGGGAATGTGCAGCAGTATATGAAGTCATGTATCAGAAGTTTTTTTGAGTAGGTTTTTTTTTGTTTTGTTTTGTGGATGTAGAAGAATTAGTCTATGTGAATTGCCATGTGGTAGTTAAGAAACTATAATTTTTACATTGTGGGAATTTTCCAGAAACTACATATGTCATATGTGTGTGTGTATGTATATATGTATATAACCAGATAGAAACATTACTGAGTAAGTAGTGGAAGTCAGCAATGGACAAGTTTTCATTCCAGGATGTGGGTGCACAGTGTAGATCTAGGAATGCAATTATGTAGAATACCTCTTTTAAAATGACTTACCAAGAGATTACTATACCAATTAGTTGATTCATGGAAAGACTAGTGAGCTTGAGAACTATCTCCATAACACAGGAAGTTAATTTGAGTTAAAATTTTACTGCTAATGTTGCCTTGTATTTTGCTGTTTATGAGGAGGTTATTTAATTCAGCAGAGTGCTGTTTCTGTGGGTGTTGTAAGCTTAACTGTGAGAAGGAATTCACTGATTTTTAATCACTTCCACAGAAAGCATTGAGATAATAGTCAAAATCTGTCAAGTTTCTTTTTTTTTGGAAGGTTAAATGATTCAGTATTTTCTTATTTCATTCTCTGTTGTCTTTTTGTAGAACTTGAGAGATATTCTGTATCATTGTGAATCCTGAAGTATTGAGCATATTCTGACTCATCCAAAAATAAATAGAAAATTCTGTAAACTAAGAAATTTTCTTGCAGTAGTTACTGATGTAATATGGTGGTATTCACTAAAAATACGTAGATGAAATAATGATGTGAGAATTTTTTAACTTTTAAAAATCAAAGTGAAGCTCTGGCATCCTCTACTGTATAAAAATATGGTAAATTTTTCTGCATCTACTACTGCACATGCAGACACACCTGCATGTATATTAATAGCTCTTAAGGAATGTTTAAGTTAATTTCATTATTTTAAGGACTGCATTCTTAGTTTCTATGTTTATTGGTGTTACCAAGAATTACCCTGGAATTAGTAGGACAAGTAACATGGATGTGATTATGATGCCTATAAGCTATTTGAGTTTGATCTATTTCCTGAACTTTGGGAATGTTTTCTAAGGAAAAAATATATAAAGTAGAAAAGAGTGAGGGAAGGAGAGGGGGTAAAAATAGCTATTGGAATCAGTTTTCTGGGTTCACTGCTCATGAGATGATTCTCTGCCCTGTTAAAATGTGTATTGTTGGAGTGTGGGGGAAAGAGAGATTGGGCGATAGAGGAGAAAGAGTTGTTTAATTGTTTTTTGTTTATTTTGCTGTGGTTTTTTTAAGCATAATGAAACAAAACAAACTTTATGACAAGACGTGTTGTATAAGGAGAGCTGACTGACAATATAATTCTTCATTCTTGTTTGACATTTTAGACTGAATGTCATCCGTTACACTTTTAAAATAGGATGTAAGAATGCATGACTGTTGTCCTGGAGGGCATCTCACAAAGATGTGTGTAGTATGTCTTGAGCTCATCTCAGTGAGAAATTGCTTTTTAACTAAATGAAAGTTGATATGCTGATTCAGGTCCATATTGGAAACTCTTCCTGCATTATCAATTTATGTATGGTTGGCATGATATATATAAAATATATTGAGGAAAGCTTATAAATTAGTTGAACTGTTATTGAACACAGCACGTACAGACTTGAAAAGTACCAATGTGATCATACCAGAATTCCTGACTGTGAATTATAAAAATAACATCTACAGAATTCTATAGTTTTGTGTAAGAATTAATTCATAATTCTAAATTATTTTTATTTTACTCCCAAACTATCAGTGAAAGAACTCCCAGGTCTTAACTGAATTTCCAGATCATCAGTGAAGGAACTTACTGGTTTTAATACCAGATTAGTTGTTAAGCATTTCTGCTGTGTTCTACAGAGAAAGGAATTCTAAATAGATATTAATTTTATGTATTTATACACAGATAGTAACTCTAAGTGAAGTTAATTTGCTTAACAAACTTTTTTTTTTGGCGGGGGGAATGAAACTCATATTTAGCTTTCATTTGCTTCTGAGAAATTCATGATGAAATACAGACAATTCTGTTTCTTTAATGAACTTGAGTAAAACAAATTATTTAAAATGACTCTTCATCTAGGCCTTGTAGCACCTTCTTCTATTGGTATCAATTAGTAACTAAAAATATTTTTTAAAAGTACCAGTAAGAAGTTAAAATTGTACTTACGACAGCTAGAAAGATTCAGTACTTCAGTAAGAAAATTTAATATTTTACTGTTAGTGAAAAGTTTTGAACTTAGGGAAATAAGTGGAGCCACTAATAGTCAGTTCAAAACTCAATTTAGACTTGTTTCCTTCCTCTAATAGGAGTCTAATAGGCTAGGTGTTTTGAGAGAAACATACAGTGAGAGAAAAGGAAAAAGTGGCACTTCCCCTTTATATCCACCTTTAAATGCCTTATGGATTTCCTCTACAACAAACTGTATCTCAGAGAGTGTCAATACAGGATATTGGTTTGTTCTTCAGGAAAAAAAAAAAATCTGAAGTTTTGAGACATATTAATGGATTAGGTCTTACAGTAACATACTTCCTTTTATTTATTCACTATGTAGAAACAGTAGTCTTTCTCAACCTACCATGAATGCAAATGTAAAGATCTGAGAAGAAGAGTGATGAAAACTGCTAAAAAGCCCACATCTGTTAACACCCTCTCTGTGTGCATGCAAATATATATTAATACACTATGAAAATGCAGTCCTACAGGTTTTCTGCTATTAATCCTTATACTGATTTTTTTTGTACATACTGCATTTAAAATAAAAAATAAAAAGAAAAAAAGAAAAAAAAGAAAAAAGAGTTGGACAATTGTTTTAGATCAAAACAGGCTGGAGGCTGTGAATTACGCATAGACAAGATAACATTGAATTGTATTCTTTTGCTACATTTAGATTAAAGCCCCTCAGATCAAAAGTCTGATGAACCAGAAATTAAACCCACAATGGCTAATTCAGTATGTACAGGTCATACAGTAGATCTAACAGCTGTGTAGTGTATGCTTCACTGACCAGCATATGCTGCTACTCTAAAAGAAAAAGAGTAAACTTAGGACTTGACACTTCAGAAAAATGAAAAAAAAATCACATTTCTGTGTCATTATGGACACAGAAAGAACTGGCTGGATGGTTGCACTCAAAGAGTTGTTGTCAATGGCTCCACGTCCACATGGAGGTCAGTGACAAGCGGTGTTCCTCACGGCTCTGTTCTAGGTCCAGTGATGTTCAACATCTTTGTCTGCGACATGGACGACAGCATTGAGTGCACCCTCAGTAAGTTTGCCAACAACACCAAGCTTTGTGGTGCTGTGGACTCACTTGTGGGAAGAGATGCCATTCAGAGAGACCTCGGTAGGCTTGAGAAATGAGCCAGTGCAAACTGCATGAGCTTCAACAAGTCAAAATGCAAAGTCCTTCACCTGGTTCAGGCCAACCCTAGGCACAAATACAGACTGGGCACAGAGTGGGTTGAGAGTAGCCCTGAAGGGAAGGATTTGGGGGTGTTGATAGATGAGAAGCTCAACATGAGCCTGCAGTGCACTCATGCAGCCCAGAAAGTCAACCATATCCTGGGATTATCAAGAGAAGAGTAGCCAGCAGGTCAAAAGAGGTGATTCTCCCCCTTTACTCTGCTCTGGTGAGACCCCACCTTGAAAACTTCATCCAGTTCTTGTGTCCCCACCATAAGAGGGACATAGATCTGTTGGAGCATCTTCAGATGAGGGCCACAAGGATGATCCAGGGGCTGCTACGAGGACAGGCTGCAGGAGCTGCTATTGTTCAGTCTTGAAAGAGAATACTTTGGAGGGACCTAATAGCTGCCTTCCAATACCTGAAGGGAACCTACAGGAAGGCTGGGAAGGGAACTTTTTACAAGAGCTTTGACTGATAGGACAAGGGGAAATGGGTTTAAGTTGAAGAATAGATTTAGATTATATTTTAGGAAGAAATTATTCACTATGAGGGTGGCAAGACCTTGAAATAAATTGCCCAGAGATATGGCTGCCCCCTCCCTGGAAGTGTTCAAGGCCAGGTTGGACAGAGCCTTGAGTAACCTGGTCTAGTTGAGAGGTGTTCCTGCCCATGACAGGGAGGTTGGATTAGATGATATCTAATGTCCCTTCCAACCTAGGCCATTCTATGATTCTGTTCACCTGGTGAAACAATGGTTTTCTGTCTCTGTGGGCTTTCACTATACTTTTATCAATTTAACATCTATATTTTAATCCTTTTCCAGAAATTTAATGTCTGATTGAAGTGAATTCTGTAGTAAGCAAACTTGTAATGGGAATATATATTATAATATATTTAAAATAAAGTGCCTCTTACTGTTATAATTTAATTCTTTTAAACAACAAATCAAGTCAAATAGCAGACTCAAGCTTCAGCATTGTTTTCTGCCACAGTGCAGTCACTCCAGAGTTTCTTTAAAGGAGGAACATTCAGAGATGATCAGAGTCACTGGATACCTTTTGCTACAGTTGTTCTCAGTGGTTTTTTTCCTTTGAAATTCATTATGGAACATCATTCTAGATATAATTGAAAACTAGCCAAGCATGTTAGAATCTATTGATAGCTGACTACAATAAATATCAAGAAAACATACTGCTGTAGTATTTGGGCCTGATTTGCCATTGTATAATCCCTGTCAGATCACTGCACTGAGAAAGGAGTCTGTATTTATTTACACTAATGATCGGGGAATTCCTGGAAATTCATGACCCAATTTGTTATCACTTATGGCCAATTTTTTTTTTTAAGTTATTTTATTTTAAAAGCTCTAAAAGATTGTTTTTCTGTTAGTATTAGTCTCAGGGATGCTTTAATTTATGTCAAACTTTCAATCATCAATGAAAGTAATGAGAAACTGAAAATATGAGCTGGCAGTCAGTTGCTTCTCCTAATTACCTGCTCATCCTTGATAGACAGTAATGTATTTGTTCAGTCATGTGCTGGCAGTAGTTGCTTATGTAGCAGCTGTCCCCTGGCAATCCTGCTTCTTCTAAACCACTTTTACAAATTAAGAAGAGTAAGCTCTGTAGATGATGATTATTATTTTTCTTACAACATGCCTTCCATTTTCAGGAACATGTACACACTTGATATGAGCTACCGATTATTTGCTTATTTCATAGTATCCTTGAAAAATGGTGCAATAGTAAAATCAGTTTGCCTTATAATTCAGTCTAAGCAATGGAAATTTTTAATAATTATCTGGATCTGAGAATAAGATTCCTTTAAAATGAAATGGGTCTTCTGCAATGGAGCAATGGGTAGGAGAGTCAAAAAATATACCTTCTGTAGGCAAATTGTGCAAATGCGTCATGTGAGGTAATTATATAACCTGAAGAGTCAAGGAGGAGATGCTTATTCAGCTCAGTGAACAACTTTAGGACACTAAATAAAACATCATCAAGACAGGAGCAGGCTACAGATTTCACCTACAGCTATGGTGATGTCATCACAGAACTATGAAGAATAAAAAAAGAGAAGGAAAACTTTCTAGCACTAGAAGAACTCTTTCTCATGTCATTACCTTTGCTAGTACATTCTCTTGTGCTAGTGTGAAAGCATGCTATACTGATTTGCAAAGAAGAAATCATGAAACCAACTCAATTTTATTTAACAGTAAAGCAGGACTTGAGAGAGCTATCTTCTCTGTATGTTTCAATATGTATAAATTTATATGCATCAACATTAGTTGAAATAAGCTATTATCATGCATTTAAATTAATAAGTTCTGAGTTGCTGAAGAGATTATTTTACAAATAATAGTGTCTAATTTCACTTCATGTACCATTTCTTTATTTTCCTTTGTAATCAATTCAAGATTTTTGTCTACATGCAGACACTGGGGAAAATGAATCTGAATTAATTTTGAAAGTGTTTATGTGAAAGCCTAAGTAGGCAGCCTTATCCAGAATCAAAGTAGTTTTAATTCAGTTCAGATGAATTTAATTAATTTGGAATTGAATTCAGCTAAATTCAATTAAGACCACTTAGCTGTGGTCTCAGGCTTGAAAACAGGTATTTTTCCTCTCCCTCTTTCTCCATTTCACCTTGTTATTGCATTCTGGTTGCATGTTTTCATCTGTTAATCCATGCAGGAGGACTGACTGACCTCTCATTATCCCAACAAGAAATAAGGTAGGTTATTGTAACTGTGGAACTACATACTGAAAAATGCTGTATGCTTTTTATCACATGGCATTGTTATACTCTAAAAGGTATGTGATAGCTGAAATGGGGATTTGCAAAACACTATTTTCAGAAATTGCTGGGAAGTTTTCAGAGTCTAAATATGTGCTCAGGGTGATTTCCTTGACCATAACATCTTTGAGATATCTTTATCAACAGTTTTATACTGTTAAATAATAGTAGTTTTCTTAGCAATTATTTTACAGTCCCTTGCACCCTTAAAGGAAAATAAATTTAAAATAAAAAATATTAAAACAGAAGATAGAAGAAATTGTTCTGTTTGTCATTTTTATGAACTATAAACAGCAATAAAGTGAAAATCCAGTAAGTACAAATTTAGTGGAGTTATGCCACAGAACAGGGTCATGCAGCCAACCCTGGCAGAGCACAGCATAATTTATTTTTTTTTAAATCAAAACCTTATTAATTCCTCAAATTTTATTTCTGTACACAAGCATATCACTCTACAGAGCTAAAGGAAAACTTAGCAGTGAGAAGCCTCGAGTACATAAAATTTTTGTAAAGCTGATGACAGCACATGTCAAGATACTCGGCTGCTTTTGTCATCTTAGATCTGTTTATATTTTCCTGTAAGCTCCTAAGTACTTATTTTGTAGTTCAAGCACATTATAACCTTTAAGCAGCAAGAGAAATGCTTAGAGCTGATTCAGTTAGACTGTTACTTGAATAAATCCTGCTTCTTCCTGCCTAATCACAGAAAGCTTCCCTGGCTATGTGACTATATTTTGTAAAGAGGTATAAATCTTGTACTGTTTGAAAGAGAAGTGCCTGCTTTTTCAGGTTCATCCTATCTAGTTGTATTCAGACAAACTTGTTGGAATTTCTTGTATTCCTACAGGTTGTGAGACTTGTAGAATAGGAAGAACGAGTATAGTGATTGTGTTAGTGTTGTTCCTGTTATGCTATTACGTTACCCATTATTACATGTTGCTCTTTGCAACAAATCTGAGTTACTATAGAGTAACTCAGAAAAACTTAAACGATGGTAACTGATAGATTTCTCTCTGTGCATCTTTATCCAGATAACTAAAATTTTAAACCCTTATGACTACTGATGGTGATCAATCATCAATACAGACCTCATTTTAATGTTTCATAAAAAGTTTCCAAATTACATTTGTCACAGCAATAACAACTGCAGCATATTAATCTACCCGATGAACCATTAGCAAACAAGTTCAGGGGAAGTTTTTAATCTAATTTATTGGCCAAACACTTCTATGTTTTTGACTTCAAAGAAAACAACAAAAGTTTTCTCAGGTAACAGAATATGTTGTACTGTCTAGTGATTCTGAATTCAATTAAAAAATGAAAAAAAAAAATTTAGGAAGCCTGATTTACACTTAGTATTGATACTATTTTTTAAAGGTTTGGTTGTTGGGTTTTTTTTAACACAGTGAAAATGAATTAACATTGTTGGGTACAAAATCTTGTCATGTTCCAATTCAGAAGTAGTCTAATACTGATAAAGGTCATATTAACATTGTAAAAGTTATTAAGATGATGAAAGCATACAAGACAGGTATTACAAAAAAATTACCCGAAGCTTTAAGAATAGCAATTAAAGAGCTCTGAATACAGCAGTATCTTTATTAGCATTCTGCTCAGCAATGTATATTAAAATGTATATGCAGGGATAATGCATGTAAAATAGAGTTTTAACTTTTTTTATCAAGTGCTTCGAAAATAGATAGGTGCTGAGATAAAAACTACTGCTGCTTGGAGAACACAAGGTAAATTTCTGATGAGTCCATTTTTACTTTTGGTAAATATATGGTAAACTCACAGTATTTTTTTTGTCAAGTAACACATATTCTGGAAAAAAAGGGAGGAGGATTTTATTAGTTGTTTAGGTTATCAGATAAACTACACAATTTTTTGTCATTTTGACATTTTCTTGAAATACAATTTCTAGTTAAAGTCTGTCTTCTAATGAAAAGCAAGGTTTCTCAATATATTCAGGGACATAGGATGTCCTTCTGATTCAAGTCTGTGAGAGATTCATGGTTCAATCTTCTAGCAAAATAGTTCAGGTTAACCTACAGATACTGCTCCAGTAATTTTATATAAAGATTGACCTGGGGTCTCAATATTATGAGAAATCATACATTCTAGTATAATGGGAAAGAGGGGACATGATGGTTGTTACTGTATACCAGTAATACATCTTACTAGGAGTTCATGCAAAAGACTTGAATAACTAAAAACTAGTATTTCCACATGCTTTGGGAGAATTTGAGAGGTAGGAGTCATAATGAAAGTATATTTCTATAATTAAGGAAATGAAAATTAAAATTAATAACCTTACTTAATAACATTAAATTATGTGCAATTGACTTGAACTTTCAGGTTTGAAAAAAAAAAAAAGGCAGGGAGAATTTTGACAGGGATCAAAATTCTAATGACAAATTAAAAGTATTAAATTTTACCCTTTACATCTTTCCTCAGTTCCCTTTTGGGGAAGCTCTTCTGTTTTTCTTTTAATATCATCTTCCAACACTTAAAGATAACAATGCATAGTAAGACTTTCACACTTCACAAGTATAGTAAATTCTTTAGCTTGTGTTGCAGTCTCTGCAGGAAACTTGGAAAACCAGTCAAAATATTATACCTATGTCACCAACATTAACCATTCAGCCTTCAATTCATGTATTTGGTATTCAGCTCTGTGTTTTTGCATCACTGCTGTTTTTGTTGTGAAAGCGCTCATTATTTTCCTTCAAATTAAAGAAATTTAATGAATGATCATTACACAGACTCCTTGGAGACCATCTCAGTAACAACTGGATAGGTAATTAGAAAACAAGTAGATTAGATAATTGGGAAGAAAAATGCATAGTTCATAGAGCCAGAAGTTTCTTTTATTGTTGAATTGCTTTAAAAACTTTTTACCTAGCAAGTTTTTATATTATTTATACATGTTCAACATAAAGTATGTAAAAATAGGTCAGCAACTGCTCCATCTACTTCTATAAATACCTACATTGCAATAACTACTACCACTGACAGAAGTTAAGAGAAGGTGGATAACCTTTACTCAGTATATTCAGAGTTTTGTAATAACGACATGCTTCTGTTCTAAATATAAAAATCCATCAAATTAAATGTGTTAGTGTAATGGAATATAGTAAAAGATGCGCACATTCACAATACATTTAATGTGTATAGTTTACTAGAAGATAATTGTAAAAGTCCTCAGAGTCACCAACAAGAAATGACCAACAGAGTACAAGGATTCATATACTGTATTGTTACTGAAAAATATCTGTCCAGTCATTCTGCAATCAGATCTTCCATGCTTGTATATTTAAAGAACAGACTAGCTTTTATTTTTTTTTGTAATTTACAAGTCCTTCTGTAGTTTCTTTGATTTCTGGTTATTTGTGGCAATTCAATATAATTGTGGTAAATTATATTAAATGGCACTTGCATGTTTTTCTGTGTTCATTTGACAAAAGCTAGTTCATATCAGGTAATAATTTCATTTGTTAGATATTCATGCAAGTCAGCCAAAGAGAAATACTAAACCTTTTATTTTCCTGATTACTGGTTAATATGGTAATGTGTTGGGGGAATATGATTCATATTGCCAATGTTATAAACCACAATCATTTTTTTGAAAGGACTGTGATTAAGGAAGGTGTGCCCAATAGTTCTTGCTCTTGTTTTGTTTTCAGTGTTGATGTCAGCATGAAAAGCAAGCAGTAACTCGATGCTGGTTCTTTCTTCTTTTCTTACCACTGCAGACTGTAGAAAAAAAAGATGTCTATTATGTCATTAATCTTCTTAGAAGTGGTCTTTTTCTTCTTTTTCTGAAGTGTTAATTAGATCAAATTTAGATGGAAAGGATGAAATAAAGAATTATTTTATGAAGTAAAGTAGAACATCTCTTAAAAATTCAATATTACTGTTATCAGAAAAATAAATATGACCTTTAGATACCCACAGTTTAATAAGACATGAGGTATTTATCACTGCCTTTTGTCTCAAGAAATATCTATGTTTTTTTCCCATATTAAGAATCAGGTGTGTGCAGGCCCATTCCTCTGATTTCATACACATCTATATATGGTTTAGACCTGTTTAATGTCAGATGTTAGTTTAGTTTTCAATACTGTTTACAGAAAAATCGTCTACACCAACAGAAAATAGTTAAACAATAAACAGTTAAAACTATTAAAGGATACTTGCAGTAGTTAGCATATATATGATGCACTAAAAGTGTTAATTTTGAAAGGAGTGAATAAATGATATGCAAATAAAACAGAAAATAGAATTTATCTAAAGTTTTATGTAAATTATTTACTGTTGTAGTTGGTATAGGATGTGAAATATTTACATAATACAAATTATATTATGTCCTACCTACTTTCACATGGTGATGAGCTAATAATATCATAAAGCAGGAAATTTTACTACTGCTCATTCTGCAGTGTGTTCAGAATATTTCTGTGTCTTTTCAAAAGATTGAAACAAATTCAGTTTTTAATGCTTCATGCTTTACCATAATATATAAAGAAGTTGTGAGAAACATACTGGGATAAGAGAAGGAAGCAGCAGTTACTTATCTGTCTAACTACATTAAAATTCAAATTCTATCTTAATAGAGATTGAGGGAAAAAAATAGTCCCTTTTATCAAAATCTGTTTGATATGCAGTGTGAAAGTACAAGCGATTTATAAATTTTGAGGACCATTTGTCAACACTTCAATGCATATGCAGTTTTTTTTTTCTTATTTATCATTTTATGGCAGCATGTATTTACTTGTCAAGCAAGCAGGGGGTAGGAAATAGAGAGATCATTTAGCCTTCCTCTACTAATACAGATGGTACTAGTCACAAAGAGGGATGTAGGACTGGAAACTGAATGAATTGTCTACCTACAGTCATACTACACAGGGGAAAACAGTGAAAAAAGTCTTTGGTAGAATGATTTAGAGTTTTGTTATAGAATGCTTATAAATATCTATGTATGTTAGAGAGATGTTCTTGGTGAAAAGTTTATTTCAGAGATTTGAATTCAATCTTCTTCGTTTTGTGCCCTGTGGTGTCAATACTGAATCCAAGTGACCTCACTAGTACTGTTGCATTCCTTTTCATTACAGATGACCATACTGGTAATTTTTCTTGGTTTTTTGTTGTTTGTTTTTTTTTTTAAACAAAACCACAAATTAAGAAAAACAAACAGAAAACGCAAAACAAGGGAATAATGAGAGGCTGCTCTAGATCTTTTGAATCACCTGCATTTGGCCAACAGAAAGATTCAAGACAAAAAAATATCCTAACTTGGATCTTCTACATTTTGGCTTTTGTTGATATAATTTCAGTCTTGTTTACAGGGCTTGTTGGTGGTAGTTTTATTGGAAAAGTAATGGGTACCCTTTAGCTAGTTGTTTCATCCATTGTCTTCTTTCTGTGTTTGAATTTCAATCTCTCCTACTCACCAATGGGTCAATTTTTTCACCAGTTTTGAAATAAACAGTGGGGTACTACATTTTGATGTTTAATGTCTTCCAGAATGGTGTAGATAATCTTTCTTGATGGTGAACCCATTTGGGCCCGTGTGCCACCCTTGTAACACTTCTCAGGCCATCACTGGGGTGAGTTTTCCTATGCTTTAATTTTGTTTTCTGACTTCTTATTCCTCTTTCTAGTCATAAGGAATAGCATGCTATATAATGGCTTCCTTTAAGACGCAACTTCTTCCCACAATTTTCTAATTCTGTAGAAGTAGCAGAACTTCTCTTCCTTGTCTAATTCTTGGTTTGTTCTTGCTGATAGCTCAAAGTATTATGGAGGGACTGGTGAATCTTCTCCCAAATTCCCTCTTTCTTACCCTATATTCTGTTAACCAGAAGTCATCTTTCTTGCTTCTGGTATTTTGTGAGTTTTGAGATGTTGGATAGCATTTTCAAAAACAAACAAAAAACCCCACCCCATGTAAAAGAAAAAGCCTGCTTTGTTGAACTGTTGGAAGCTAATTAGAAATGAGTCATTCCAAAGGAAGAGTCTGGACAATATGATCACATAGCAGAATATATTTTCCTAATCTCTTCCTGTTGAATCTGATTGACAAAATACTAGCTCTAATATTAGCTGACTTTTCTTCCACAGTTTTATAAGGCATAAGACACAATGAAAGTTTTAATACACAAATTGTTCTTTTTGCCTCTTGGTAGAGACAGAATAATGTATTAGAGAGAATTTGTTTCAGTCTGTATCATTTAGGAGCAAAACAGTGTGGATATACTTGTTGAATGACTTTTATTGCTGAGAATAATGTTATTAGACTTTAGTGATGAGTCTACATTTGCTAAAAAAAAGACTAAGTTGTGTTTTTTTGGTCAGTGATGCATTATCCATCATTACTGACCTGTCTTAGACATCTGAACTAAATTACTTTGTTTTGGTTTTTTTTTTTAAATCATAAAAATGTAATTTTTCCAGTCTCCCTAAATTTTCTCAGATTATGACATGAAAGACATTGCGTTTGCCTGTAATTATCTGTGCTAGTAATTGAAAAAAAAAATCAAATTTTCATGTTGTTACATTTCAACTGGAGAGATGCTTGTCACAACTGAAGTCCTAAAAAGTGAAATTGTTTGCATATGTAAGGAACAATAGACAAAGCCCATTGGCAAGATCCTAGATAGCACATACATCTCAACACTGTCACTAAAATGCTTGAGTTTTGACCTAAAGAAACTCCCCCTAAAGACTGAAATGTTAATTCAGCTATTATATCAATTTATTCTGTTTTTGCTGACAAGAGTGGCAGATCCAATTGTTGCCAGATCCAATGTGATAATTTTTACAGTGTGGACAAATAAATTAAAAGAACTAAACAAAACCATGTGACATTATTTTATGTGGAACACTGATTGAACAGGCTAGGTGATTAAGATGTTTGACTGCTACTTTTAAAGCTTGGTTCAGTCTGGCTCTATAAAGTTGAGAATTGCTGAATAATTACATTTCTAGCAGAAAAATACCAAAAGAAGCTGTCTATTTTCTTAGCTTCTGCTCCCCTGTTAAGAAGTGGATATGCCAGAATAGATACTTACACTCTGAAAGTCCCTCTATTATTTTCAGCTACTTTAAAATAAAAATAAACTTAATTTAAAAAGAAAAAAAAAGTAGAAGCTGTCATATTTAACAAATATTTACCATACTTCCTTTTTTGTTTTGTTTTTCTCTAGAAAAAAGTATCAAGTTTATAATCATAAATCAGATCCTTCAAAACACTTTAGAATATATTCAGTTCTGACTGTTGATTCCTGTTTCCCAATTTATATGTCTGTAGTGAATTTCCTAAAGGCTAAGACCATCTGCTCCTTCAGTTTATTTAACTGCTTCTCAGTTTTGTGAGCCTTGAATTAAAACCGTCAAGCTCAAGGTTTATAACCATAATTTCTCAGACATCATTAATTTTATTTTTTCCAGAATCTGTTCCATTTTTTTTCTCTTACTCTTATCTCCTATAGGAATAAGAGCTTACTTTCTTGTAGAATGTTCTTTAAAAATAGATTAAAAATAAGTCTGTATGGGGGGGGGGAATCTCTTGAGTTGCAATCCAACTTTATCATGGTTATTTGTAAATATCATATATGAAATAACTGTTTAAGTATTTTCTTGTCTTCATTTATCTTTCCATTAAACATAGAAATAATTCTGCCAGTGGGAAAACCTCTTCTAATGTAGGTGCTGATTATACACAGTAAGTGAATATATAACAGTACATTTATTAATATATTATGAAAGGGTTAACAAGGTAGTCTCAAAATACCTGTGGGAGGCAAATAAGTATTATTTATACTTGGTTGTTTTTTTATTTGGTTGTTTTGTTTTGTTTTGTTGGGTTTTTTTTTACCCGGGATGATGAAGCCTGTTTGATATTAAGAACGACTTAAGGATTCAGGGGCTCAAGTCAAGACTGAATGAGAGGTAATCAAAAAAAGACACCCAAAAGCAAATCTACAAATCTTAGCCTGTTGAACTATTTATATGACAAAATGCATTATTGCAAAGAAGATTGACAGAGTTAACTTGATTCTTCCATGTCAATCCTTCTTAGGCACTCTATCTCAATATTACAGACTTAATTAGCTGGAGTTGTAGTTAACATTACCTCTAGTGCTGGGGATAATTGATGTGAGCTGAATAGTCTCGACCTTCAGTCAGTTGTGTGAATTATTAAGAACTTAAATTCATGCTTTATATACCATCTTACTGAAGGTTCAAACTGATCCTTTCCAAAAGAAAGAGCTGCAGAAGTCAATGATCAGTATGTCATGTGCAGTCATACACAGATTTGTAATGTAGCTACAAGTTGAACTCTTTCCGGGACTTTAAACACTTACGTAAAAATACCACTTACTGCAGCACATGTCCCTGAATCTAGGGAAGGAAAATCTAATGAAAGCAGTAACAGGCTGTTAGCTACAGGCAAAAAAGTAGAAGACAGTTTTCTGTTTAATGTCATCGGCTAAATATACTAACATAAATTATCTTCACAAAATGAAATCTACCTGCTAGTTCCTTTGCAGTTTTTTGCATATGTTTTTCATATCCTCATTTCCCTTAGAAATGACATAACAGATATGAGTGTTTACATCTATATCCTCCCTGAATACAGTCCAGAGCATTATAATGGTGCCTGTCACCTACACTTAATGTCACAGCTGTGGTCTGGATGTACTTTTCTACACTGGGTGATGCAGATATTAAAACAGTCTCAGCTCTTTTACAACAGAATACAACAGGCTTCTACAAATGACTACTTAACTGGAGTAGCCAAAAATAATTTTTCAGATACTGCAAAATAGCTGCACTGGCTTTGAAGTTACAAAGCTTACTTTAATAAATTCTAGCAT
>JAOEGS010020706.1:0-17773 GCA_025447755.1 Corythornis vintsioides
CTGCTCTGGCAGGGGGGTTGGACTAGATGATCTTCTAGGTCCCTTCCAACCCCTAACATTCTGTGATTCTGTGGTTTTAAGTAAAGATTAACTTCATTGTCTTGTAAGGTTGCAGCTCACTGAAAGGCTTCCATACATCAGTACTTTTATTACAGTATTCAGTTACAGTGTTCAGTATGAGAAAAAATTGGGGACATTTGTTTTCACAGTATTTTCTGCTACAATACATTATGGAATCTGCTAAGGTAAGAGATTTGTGCAAAAATAATTACTCATATTTACTTAGTGCACTTTCTTTTAACTGATGATGCTTTATTTTTCCTCTTTGCAATACTTGAGAATATGAAATAATCACACAATAATTACTATTTAAATGTGGATAGAGATTTACAAAAAGTAGTGTAATGGACAAGAGGAGGCCTTACCCTTTGAGAGCTTCCATTCTACACCTCTGAGAGCAGGGCTACTGAACAAAACTATAGGTGCTTTTGTTCCAACATTTACATTGCTGAGCCTTAGGAACAGACTTGGTTTTTTGTTTGTTTGTTTATTTTAGAAGAAAAGTGAAGGAAATGGGGCAGTTGCAGTAATAAACAGGCTTTTCAAATGTAAAGTCTGTTTACATAGCATGCTAGTGATTGACTAAACATATGAACTGCATAAACCAGACTGTTTGGATGATACCATGCTGCAGATAATTGTCTCTAAAAAAAGGCTGACTTATTTTAACTTACAGACAGTTACAATGGGTATTTATTCTTTGGAATAAGAAAAGTTGCTGTTAGCCCCCCAGCATGAAAACACTTGTGGTGACACAAGGCTCGTGTCCTCGCTTCTGCACTTTCGTTTGATCAGGTGGAAGAGTGCTACCAGAGGTATGAACACACAAGGAAGGACAGCCAGCAGCACACAGATGGCACGTACCCAAGGTGGATAAACTTTCTCCTGTTTCATAGGGAAGCCTTCCTATGGAGATAAAAGGCAAGCAAAAGAAATCATTGGTAGGTACACTTGGATTTTGCAATGATTTCGATTTGCATCTTATGCTGTTAGAGTAAGGATAGCAAAAGTTTTGTTCTGCAGTAGTATTCAGTGGTCATCTCCTCTGCATGCCCTTCCTGTGTCTCTAGAGGTGGCTGTAAATGTTTTACAGTTTCAAAGATTTACAGCTAGAAGTGTGACACATTCCTAGGAATGCAGGGATTGTCCAAAGAGTTATTAAACTTTCACCCTCTCTTGGTTAAGTTCTGATTATTCTGGAGTGGTCAAAGTTTATCTGGTTGCAGCAATTACTGAGCATTCCTTTTACCAGTAGGGAAGAGGTATAAGAGATTTTGAGGGAATGACAATAATGCAGTTTCTGTAAGTCTCTGGCTATGAGTTTAACTTGGGGATGATGGAGACTTAAGGGCCTTTGGAGGAGATGCTGCTGCTGTGTAATCCCTGGGCAGTTTAAGGTGAGAATCAATCTGCAGACCTCTACACGAGGTATGTTTGAGAATGATCTAAGAAACTGCAACTGACATGAGACAGTTGACACCCAGATCAAATGTTCTCAGCATTGCCATGTCTTTGGTGCTGAATTAACTCACCTAAACTATTATCAGAGCACTGCTGCCCTCCCTGCTTGCTTCTTAAATTTGCACATTCATGTATTCATCAGGGCCCCAGTGATACCAGTGGTTCCCAATGAGAAGTGTTTCCATCCTGAAACTCATATGCATCTCTAAAGCTCTGCTTATGCATTTTTTTCCACCTCTGAACACCCTGTCCATGTGGAATGTGTATGAGACATTACACTTCAGCAGTTCTCTGCATTACACACATCTGTAAGCAAGCAGCACCAGCATATGTGGATGTTGATGGATGGCAGTGCCTAGTAAAGCAGAAAAATACACAACTCTTACTTTGTATTACAAGTTTTGAAAACATTCAGGGACTTACATATTTAGGGTTCCAGGCTGCATAGCTTGATGGCTTCTGTATCTGAAGAGTAACAAAGGCCACGAAGACAATTAGCAGAAGCAGAGGGCTAATAAACCTCCATGTGATCTGCCAGTAAAGATTGAGTTTTCGTCCAGTCATCTGTTTCACATCTTTACTGAACCTTTTAAAAGGGGACATGATCAGATCTAAGTGGTAACAGTTTCACTTTTTCACTGTTCCTGCAAGTTTTAAATACAGCTCCCTAAGTCTTTTCTAATCCATACCCTTCTTCAATAATTTACTGTAGACTTAAGTAAATAATAACATAAATTAGCTATGTCTTTATTAATCCCTACCAGAGATGAATGAGTAATTTACATTGTCAGTTTAGATTACCTGATCACCTAGTCTAAGGTTTATAAGCACAAATAAACAATGACAATATTACAGCACCTTCATGTGTCCCAGCTGTGGCCAAACAAGAGTGTTCAAACTGACAAAAGGAGCTTTGTGATGATGCCAGTGCCAGAATGAGAATTGGAAAAGTTCAGTCCCAACATGTAACTGAGTAAATTATAGAGCAGAAAAGATTCATCTTATTGAGAATGGGGAAATATGTGGACTGGAAGGTCCCTGAGTAGAGAAGGCAGGTTTATTCTAAACTAAAATGAGATAAGGTTTCTGGTATTTAAAATTATGAAGGATGTAGGAAAACTTCTAAACTAAAGAGTTAATTAGTGTACTGTGGAGATTCTCAGCACACACATTAAACCTTTTGACATAGGGGAGTTACTGCATGTTGCTTACTATGAAGTTTGAGGGGAAACAGGAAAAATACAAGAGTATATAAAACAAAAGTGCAGTAACAGGAGTATATTTGAAAGATGATGTAACTCCTCTTGTCCAAAGAATTATGATGTCTGTTTCTAGCTTTAGACTTAGGATGCTCCTTTTCATAAGTGCTATGTGCAGAAGTTACCCTTCCTGGTTTACAAATATGTGAGATTTGAAGCAAGGAATACTATGTTCACAGAACTAGTCAATGCTACAGAAATGTTGATGTTGTATACCTGTATGGAACTTACATGGATTTAGAAGAAAATACTTTTGCCTCTTATGAGAAAAAAAAGAAAATATCTGTCTATTTCCAACATACCTTTTAATTTTGTAGACATACACAACCCCAATCACTTCAAAGAAAGCAATGACTAGAAGAGGCAGCGAGCCTGCATAACTGTCAAAAATGTCAATCCAGTAACTCCCTGAACCCAGTGTAAAACACAGAGCAATGAGGAAGCAAATTAGGCATATTATACCTGCAGGGGAAAAAAAAAAAAAAAAAGAAGGTATCTTTTGTTACTGGAGTACTGAACAGAACTTGGTAAGTATATCTTTGTCCTAAATTTTTGTAATTGTTGTAGTTATTTTTACTCTCTCTCTCGACACAGTTGCAAGCAGCTGGTTTTTTTTTCCTTAGAGGAGTTCACAGCTTTGACCAAACTCAGTTTTCCCCTGTGTCTTGGTACCCAGGGGTAAGGCACTTGTGTGTATCCTTGAGTTGTTAGTACTCCCAGCAGGTAGCCTGGGCTGGGCTGTTGCCTTATGTTAATATTTGACTGATGGTGTGAGTTTCAAGTGCTCTCATTTCCATGCAGTTCTTGTCTCAAAGCACAAGCATCTGGCATCTGTGAAATGTAAGGATTTCTTTGGATTTCTGCCCCCCCCCAGTCTCCTCAAAGAGAGCCACTACCCTGGGCAAGCTGTTCCAGTGCCTGATAACCTGTTCAGTGAAGAAATTCTTCCTCATATCTGATCTAAACTTCCCTTGGTGCAGCTTAAGGCCATTTCCTCTTGTTCTACCACTTGGTACATGGGAGAACAGACTGACCCCCACCACACTAAGGTCTCATCTGAGCCTCCTTTTCTTCAGGCTAAACAACCTCAAGTCTCTCAGCCACTCCTCATAAGACATGTGCTCTAAGAAAGGCATGATAGCAGTGTTCCCATAAGAATTTAAACAGCACATTGCAGAAGTATTACTCCATTACTTCAGATTGCCAGAAATATTTCTAGACCATATTTTCTAAACCAATTTCACAGTTGGATCTCTCTGTCTCTTAGTGAGTCTGATTCTTGAGGAGCAGGTTTGGTTCAGTAACTTTGGTTGAAAATACTCTGGGTTTGGTGCAAGAACAGGATTGCACACACTTCTTGTTTTCCAAGGGGTAATTTTCTGCCCTTGATTGTTCACTCTAAATGTGAAATGATCTGTAGCAGCATAAACCTGAATTAAATAGGGGTGAATGACCTATCTTACAGTTGTGACCATGTGGTAAGTTCCTGTGCAGGTGGTTATGACAAAACAGCTGATCAAGGCTGGTTGTCTTAAAAGTTATTTGTTTAGCTGCCAAAAGCTTAAATGAAGACAAGGCTCTTATTGATGTGAACTTGACTCCAGGAATAGCAATTTAACCAGCTTTCTCAAACTGAAACTGGCTAAGAAAAGAAAGCAAGCTAAGAAAACTGGCAAGGGTAATATAATGCTGTCATCTGACAGCTTCTACCATAACTGCTACCTCATCTGTGCACTCATCTTCTGCAAACACAATCCACTGCCCTTACTGACACTGAGATAGCTGTTAATATTACCAATTTGTAATCCTTCTCTGATATTTATTAAGCAGTTGGTAGTTTGCACATCAATAAAGAAGCCACCTTCTTTGAACATAGCAAATACCTTACCAGATAATAGCTCTTTTGGCATGGATTTAGATATCATTTGGAGTTCTAGAAGAGGAGTGAAGACACCCTCAATGTTCCCAAACATAGAAGAAAGGCCCAAGCTGAACAACATGATGAAAAACAGGATGGCCCAGGCCTGAGAGCCTGGCATGAGAATGATGGCCTGAGTGAAAACAATGAAAGCCAAGCCAGTTCCTGATACACTCTGCAGAATTCACAAAGAGAGAAATACAGGCATTACAATGATGTAAATGCAGGTTCTCATGCATTTAGAATTATAACAAACACACTTCTGTCCTCCCCTGGAGTCAAGGGTGGGGGGGCTCAGTGGCTGCCAGCAGTTGAGTAAATGGGTAGTGGGAAGTTTCGTGGGGATTTTAATTCTAAATTATCTGAGATGTGTAGAAAATCAAAGACTAGAATTGTAACTTGCACAGAGAGATGGGTCCCAAGTAAAGCAGAGCTGAGAGTTGTCATTGAAATCACAATTGTTTTGCTAATACCAACTTAAATCTGTTTGGTTGGTTTTAAATCTGTTATATAATAGCTGCTGGAAAGAAAAAGATGTTTGGGTTTTTTTTTTCCTTGAGCACCTTTCTTACTGTCTTCTCCAACCATGGCCCTATTCTTTTCTCATTAGGTGAGTTCTCATAAGGGTTTGTAACAAGGTGAGTAGCAAATGAGAGTTCTGTGACTGGGTGGGATCCCTGGAGCAAGTGGAATAAGATTAGAAAAGTAAATAGAATAAGCATCTGTGTTTAGGAAATGTCTTGAGTTGGAAAAGAAAGAAAAGGAGAAGATCATAATATATTTTGGTGGGGGGAGGGAGCTTGGGGGAAAACCAAAATTAAAATATTTGTGAGATCCTGTGCAGAGAGGAGGAAGACTAAAAGGCAGGGGACAAGAGGAACTGGAAAGATGAGAAAAGGAAGAGAGAAGATAGGGATATGATACCTTCCTGTTGGTCATATATGTGATTGAAGGCAAACAATGAACAGTTTAATCTCTTGGGGTTTGGTTGGTTGCTGTGGGGTTTTTTTTGGGGGGGTTCTTTTTTGTTTTGATTTATTTTTTGATACTTTGGTAAATATGGATTCAGGAAACTCCTATTCTGCATCTTTTTTTTCAGCTGGATGTGTTTCCTCTGTTGTACTGAGGACTGAATCTAGTGTCTGTGGTAAGCTCTGCATGGGAGCACCTGGGAAAATTTTCTGGTAATCATAATTTTGCACATCTTACCAGACAGCTTTGAGCTCAGGCTGTCCTGCAGCAGTGTTATTATTTCAAAAATTGAAAAATTGTTTTGTTCCATTATTGTGTAATGCATTCAGTGTGAGTGAGGTAAGAGTACTTAAAAGAAAAAAAAAAAAAAGGAAGATATCAGTCCTTATGCTTATTTTGTTTAAGGGTTACTTTATTGAAAGCAGTATGGTACCTGATCAAGAAATTCTTGAAGGTTACAGCTCTTCAGTTTGAGTCCAGCAATTTTCTCTGGATGTGATGAGTTTAGGAAAGTAATCCAGGCTGTGTAATTCTGTCTCATGATGCTTTCTTCCTGAAGATCAAATTCATTGATGATACTGATAATGTTCCTGCCAGAGAAGCCAACATATCATCAGTTCATATGTTTGCAGATGGTGTGGCTGGAAATTCTATGCCATGTATTCAGATGTTAATAGAAAGTTGTGTGTTACTTGCTGTGACTTTATAAAGGAAAACTTTAAATGAGGACTTTATATAAGACAGCTAGGAGAAAAAGTCTTCTTTTTGAGATGCAAACTCTGGAGTACTTTCTGCAGATGCAGTTGCTAAAATGTTTCTGGTTTTATTTTATCCTCTCTCCAGACCATTTCAACCACTTGCCTTTAATAACTTAGTGAATCTGAAGGAATAGGAAAAGGTGTTTTTTGTTTTGTTTTGTTTATAACAACTTCTGACAGTGGTCTGAAACTGAGATGAGATAAAACTACTTCCAATGGACTCTTTTATAATTTGTCTGACTTCATTCTTCCCTCAGTGCCATCATACTTTGTAGTTTCATATTAGACTACTTCATACTGCTGGTTTTTAGAGTAAGTTCTCCAAATGTATGTTTTTGAAGCAACACATTATCTATTTAGGCATTAAAACCACAGTATAACACTGCAAATGGAAGTTTCTCACCTGTCCAAGCAGTCCCAGTAGCCTGTGGTTGCTTTAAAACCCAAGACAGAAAAGACTGGGATGGAAGCATAGAGGGATGTCACACTGTTCACAATTGCTACTGTCACAGCATCCTTTTCACAGTCATTTCTGTAGCATTCAAACAAGAAAAGTGACTAAAAAAAAGAGCAGTATTTTATCTATGGTTCTCTCAGGTATTTCTGCAAACATTTTCTTTTTTAATTGTCCCCCTTCCTTTCTGCTAGAAATTCTGTTTGATTAGCAGCTGTTAAAATTCTTTAGAAAAAATGAAATCTCTTTATAAATATCCTAAGGAAAGAGTTGTGAAAGTTTCAGAAAATTGCACAAACTGCAGGAAGAATTTAGCCCATTTTTATAAATGTTGTAGTTCTACTTACTTTGCTGGGTTGTAGCTTGAGAATGCAATAAGCCCTCCAAAAGCCAAGGAGAGAGAGAAGAAAATCTGGGTAGCTGCATCAAGCCATACACGGGGATTTTTCAAAATGTTCAGCTAAAATAATTGGAATAAATGTATGTGTTAAACTGTCTTAAATGAAAATATCTTTTTCTCTCAGTTCTCATAGCTCATCTCTCATTTCACTTAGGAAACTTTGAGTTGTGTTGCCATCTAAATGCACTGAAAATGGGAATTAGTACAAAACATGTCAGTAAAACAGGTATTTCTGAAGACATAATTTGTTCTATTTATATATATGCAGGAATTATATATATATTATATATAACTCTGTAATTGTACACTTCTGTCTGATGATAAAAAGGTATTTCCAAATTATAAGGCACGCAATAGGGACAGTACATTACATTTTTCCTCATTTTTTTCTTTTTGTTATGCCATATACTGGGTAACTTAAAGTCTAAGAATATAATCTTCCTAAAATTGTATAAACAATACTGTGTTTTAAGACACAAAGTGATTCCATAGCTTTCCAAATTTGCTTAAAACTTATTTTTAAATTTAAAAATTTATTTTTAAAGAACTAAAATCCCAAGTAGATGAGAAATGCATATTCATTAAAAAAAAAAAGTTATTATTTTAGATTCAAAGTACAGTGAAACTCAGCATTTACACTGCTGCATGCCCTTCACAATCTGATTCAGCACTGATTGATGTGACAGGTACAACTCTGGCTTTCTGACTGGGGACACTGGCAAATGAGTCTGGTAAGTAAATAATTATGAATCTAAATGTCATTTTGTATTTTCAATTTTTGTATTTTCAATTTTCAATACAAAATACCCATCATATAGAATTCATAAGCATGTCTTCAGAAGAAAAAAAATGAAGCTAGAAACGTGGATGAAGAAATAAAACTACAGTGTTAATGAATGAACACAGGAGTAATGAGGAAAAGCAGCATAATTGCTCTGCTCAGGGCTGGTGCAAAATGTTTGGGTACTTGAACACATGAAACACAGACAGAAACTTTCTTAAAACAGAAATAAAATGACTGGGATCCCTGTGACGTGTAATTTTGGTATAAAACCAGCTATTGTTTTTCACTTCATTCCAAATATCTCTGTGCCAGCTCCTCTGTTGCTTCATCTTTGTATAATTTGCTTTTCCCTCAAGATCCTGTGAGTGGGTAACTTCAGTATCTTTTTTGTTTTCCTGGCAGCTTCACTTTCCAGGTAGCCATGGATTTCAAGAGTATGAGTAAAACATCAGACTTCTCCATGTCTGCAAGTCAACAAAAAGAAGTATTTGATATTTTTTCTAGAATTTAAGGTCAGATGACAGAAAACTGACAGTGTGTTTCTGCATAAAGGTAAAGCCAGAGCCTGTTATATTTAAAATCCATATGCATGCTGTTCTTATTTGTGATAATTATTAATGAGAACTAGAATACAAACTTGGAAAGTTAATAAAAATGTAAATAATAGTTGTTTGGGGTTGGATGATGATTATATTGAAATGTTAAGATATGACTTTAAGCACTAAATACTATTTTCTTTCACAGATTTTAAAAAACAGTGAGGTGTAACAGTTATCAGAGAGTGGATGTGGCAGCTGTTACATAGAAACTACAGTTTCTATGTAAGTGCTGCACTGCAAAATTGGGGAAAAGTTGGAATATATTTCCTATAATGAGCAGAGACTGTCAAGAAGGTTGATTTTTATTTTTATGGTGGGCTGAGGGGAAGGAGAGATGTACCCATTGTATGCTTACTCTGGAATCCTGGAGGCAGGTCTCACCAGGCTGTTGCATCAGCTTTTCTGAATTTGTAGATAAGAACATAGTTTTATCACCAATATCTTCAGATTATTCTTCAAGGATGTCCCCAGCATCTGCTTCCTCAAGCTGACTAATCATTAATTGCAGATTGTTTACAGACAGATTTTTTCCTGCTGACTTCTGGCACCAGTCTACAAAACCATCCAGCTCTTCTTTTATGGTGATCTGCTCCCCAGCAGCACTGCAATAAGAATCTGCTGTCTTCGTTGAGACATTGCACTAAGTATTTATTATCCTGGTGGGAAGCACTGCAGTGACTGTGGAGGCAGAGGATGTTCTGAGACAATCTGTCAGTGGGTGCTGCTTTTTCACTACTTTCTGGAGCATTTTAGCATGAATGTGGAGCTGTGAGGAGCCTATGGTTGCTAACCCCCCCTTGGTGGGACAGTTTGACTTTGCATTTGGGATGGCTGATAGGGACAATGTGAAGAGGTCCTTTTGAAATGGCCAGCATATGGAGAGATCTGGGACTTTGAGAAGATGATAAAAAAAAAAGGGAGAGGGATATTCTCCAGTTCTGTCTTCTAGGGACAGCTATGGGAGGTGAAACTTCAGCTATGAAGAAATGGGTAGAAGAAAATTACTTTTAAGCATGTGTCCCCCCCAGAAAAAATACAAACATTTTGCAGTGTAATTTCTCCATCATTTTTCTTGTGAATTCTTAAAAGATTAAGGTTGTGTAAATTCTGCAGTGTTTGCAGGGAAATTCCTTCTTTGTCATGTGTAAAAGAGATTACTCTGAAGTGCATCAGTTTCACTTACAAGTTCAAGACCAGGGCATCCATAACATACTTCATTTTCCAGTATTTTCTGATATGCTTATTACTGAACTGTTATGTACTTTGTTGCCTATTTTATTGCTAAAATATTTTAAAATACTAAGTCACTTCATCTCAGAAAAAAAATGCTTAGCTCTTCGGAAGCTAGATGAGGAGTTGCTGGAAAAATGAATATACAATGTTGATATCTGAGGGGAGAAAAAGGAAAAACAATATTTCTAACAATAGCAGCAATACTTACATTAGGGGTGAAGAGGTAAGCCAGGCCATCAGTGGCTCCTGGTAGAGTGAGCCCATGAATAAGGAATACAGTTAGGACCAGGTAAGGAAATATTGCTGTTACATAAATTGCCTAAAGGGAGAAGACAGGCAGCTACTGAAAGTAACACTGATAAAGCCCATTGCAGTTATTGTACAGTCCTAATAATATTAGATCAGGCAGCTACAGGTGAAAATTGCCATCTTTTAAAGAAGCAGAAGGTGCTTCTTCCTTGGTGGGGAAACTCAGCATCTGGAGAGCAAAACCCAAAGTGTGGTTCACTGCTCTCTCCTTTCCATACCTTTCCTGTGCTTTCAATTCCTCGGATGGTGCAGAGATAGACAATTGCCCAGCAAGCAGCCAAGCACAAAATCAGCCACCACTGTAACGTGCCACTCTCAGTGACATCAGGTGTTATGTTCAAAGTTTTTCTGTACCAAAAGTAATTTACTGCAGTACTTTCATAACATTCTTTGTTGAGCCCTGGAAAAAAAAATGTGGCAAGCGTTAAGAATAAATTTTAAACTTGGAGTTTAAACTCTGTGGGATTAGGAAGCAATATATATATATATTTATACTTTATACTATTGAACAGTAGCAGGATGGTCTCATGGGCTGCCAATAAATACAGAGATAGACTGAATTGGCCTTTCTGCATTTTCTGTAATGTCTTGATGCACAAACTGTCATGTCGGGCTGAAACTCTGAGGCCTGTATGAGGCCTTCACGAGGACATCACCAGCATTTCTACTGGTGAGAACTTTCTAAATAGAACAGGTGTCATCCTCAGTGCAAGGTAAAATCTAAACTGGCACCTGTACCTGGGGGAGCACACACTCCTGGAAAAAAAACTCACTTCATCTGGAGAAGAGGGAACTGGGAACACAAAATATACCTCAACCTGTGGTCGCCCCTTTGCCTACATTCAACCTAAATACCCAAACAGGAGATTGAAAGAGCATCTTCAGGAAACCAACTGACCTGCTGTCTTTAGTTGGAAACCCAAGTTCCCTGGATGCTACAGCTGCTGCCTTTGCTTCTGGCCAGAATCAGGTGAGTACTGAGGCAGCCCTGTGCATTTCCAAGAGCTGGGACTGCATGGTGCAGAGCTGACAGAGGCAGCCCTGCTTAGCAATCCCTGTAGCCAGGATGTCCAGCACACACCAAGACTGGGTGAGCTCATTCTCCTTTCCCTGCCTGCTGAGACCTGACTGCATCTCTGCCTAGGAGGGCACACTAATTTTCTTGCTGTGTCTCCTGCTGAAGCTGCTGTTTTGCACATAATCCCACACAAGTTCAACATAACTTTTTTTCACTCCTTCCCTGATTTCAAGTCCTGCTAGTTTTGGCCGTTGGATTCTGCTCAGAATATCTAATGCACAGAGCAGAGCAGCCCAAGCAAGTCAGTCCTGCATCCAGTCTTGGTGTTGTGGTCCTATGAAGGGAAGGAGAATGCAGTTTTTGGATACCAAGCTTGTTAAAAAGTTGATCTCCAAAGCAGGCTTGGAAAACAATAGTTGATCTCACTAGTTGGGGTATCTGTATCCTAAGAAATAAATGCATCCTGTTTTGTAAGGCCCAAATAATTTCCCCTACTCTGTAACAAAGATGGGGGGTGTCCTGTCATCTTTCCACTCTACAGTAGTCCTAAGGTCTCCAAATGAGAGTTGACCTGTGCTATGTATTGTCTTATTTCTTAGTCTCTTTCTTGGATTATGTTATTTGTTCTTTCCTGGAACTTATTTTTTCTTGTACTCTGAACAAAAGAAAAAAGAAAGCTGAAAAATAATTTTGAAGAACTGAGAGCAGCTTCTTTATCCTGCTTAGGTGCACTGTCTGTCCTTGGTCTTAGTATATGTTTTGCAATGTGTTGTGTGAATTTGGCTTGAGCCTCAAATATTGCCTAAGTACTTTCAGTGCTTTCTCTGCTACCTTACTTAGTTGCCCCTTTTTACACTGTTATTTCCCTTCCCATTTTGAAATCAAAAGGGGTCATGGACTTCCTGGCTTTTGTTGTTCCTCAGAGAGTGATGAATTTGAGTTGTCACTCATAACTTTTTGACAGGAAAGCAAACATCTTGTGCACAACTCTGGGCCAAATCATTGATACAGGATTATCTCTCCATAAGAAAGCAAAGGACACTCTTTCAAACTAGTATTCTTATCAAGCATAAAAAAATTCTATGCATAAAAAATAAAGACACCTTCCTTTTTCACCTTGCTAGTTCCCAGGCTCTGACAGTTGTGATCCTCCTTTTGCTAGCAATGATGCTCAAAGTGGTAGTTACCTGTTCTGTTTTCATTTAGAGGACAAACACTCCAAGGAAGAGGTTCTTGGAAGGAGTTAATGAAGTACCACATCACCCAGGTTAAAACAGTGTTGTAGTATAAGCTCACCAGAACTGACACCATCCACGAGCCAACCCCTGCAGGAAGCACAAGATCTCAGTTTAGAAAAGTTTTGGAAAAAAATGAGTTACAGCACTTGCTCTTAGAAGCTTGTTTCCTAATTTTTTCAATATTTTCTTCTTCTCCCAGAGATCTTCCCACACAAGAAGGCCATTTTTTGCCCTCAGCCAAACAGTGGGGCACAGTGAAGTCTGATGCTCCCCATTGAAATCTTTGCTGTAAATATTCCACAAAATGGGACAACTTTAATAGCAGAGACCAAGAGGGACAGAAGTTGCACAGGATGCTGTAGCTGCCTAAGGGCACTCTTCTGTCCCAAACCACACACGTATGCCCTAAATTGGTAACAGTTTTGCTCCTACAATAAGGAAGAATAGCAATACCATGGGTTCTGCTTGCTTGCATTTTTGCAAAGAGAAAGATGAACATGCCTGACTGTAGGAGATAGGAATAGCTGGAGGCACCTCACTACTGCCTAGTATTTCCTCCTGGTTGCCCTTTGGCCCTTAGATAAGTCCTCTTACACATCCCTTCTCCTCTCACATGTCCCTGCAGGCAGGGCTGTCACTCCCAATCCCATCTCCTGGCACCTGCCTAAAGCAGGACACGATCCATCAGTGCTGGCTGGAGCATGTGAGGGTTTCTTCTTGCCCCCCCCAGGCAGGAGGCTGCTCTCTCAAAGCCAATTGAGCCAATGGTTTAGCCTTCTAACAGTAATTCAGCTTTTGCAGCCTAACAATGTGCACAGGACACAAGATATTTCTTTTTTTTTTGAGTGTATATTAACTAATAAACTAAAAAATTACCAGTACATTCCTACACACTAGTGTGATGCACACTGCTCTGTGGATTGTCCCTTGTGCCCAGCCATGTTAATAACCTCCCTTCAGTAGGCTCACTGTGCCCACCTCTTCTGAAAGGAAACTTTCCCAGGTGCTTTAGGATCTTCAGGAGGTTCCAGGCTCACAATCCTGATTTTTTTTTATCACACAGCTCTTGGGTAAGATCCAAGATATGGTAGGAGCATGGCAGTGTTGGCTAGAAGAGCTCAAGATCATGCTTCCCACAGCAAAGGGTGATGTTTGCATTTAAGGCTCCTGTGTGCCTGGGGTAACACCTCATGGGAGCGATGTCCTAACAAGCATGAGGTCTGTATGAAAGTGAATGCTGAGTGGGAGCTCAGCTGCAATTCCTTGAGCTGGGACCCCAAGAGACATACCAACCCCTCCGAGGTAAGGTGAGATAGCATTCCAGGCACCAATGCTGCCTTTCCTCAGGCACTGTCCTAGGGCCAGTTCGAGGTGCAGCAGTGGAATTCCTTCGAAGAGAAGAGCGATGAAGTATGGGATCAGGAATGCCCCTGAAAACACAAGTGCAATTGAGCTGCATGGTTATGTTCATCTCACTGACATGACTGGTTTGTATTTTGTCTGCTTATTGACACTAATGTAGTCTTTGTTGGGTGTGTTGTGTAAGGGAGCATTGCTAGGGCTACCTGCCAAGTAACATTTATTGGTAGTATTGTTAGTGAAGATGTAGCTGGGATGCTTAGTGCTGCAGAATGCTTCCCTCAAACACTGCTACAGCCTTTCTTTGAAGCAACATCTTCTTTACTCCCTCTACTCATACAGTACAGGCTCTTGCCTCTCCCTTACAGTGTCTTTCTCCCCTCCTAAAGCTCTCAATGTGTGTACCTCCCTCCTCCCCTAGTAAAGCAGGATTTTTGTGCTGGAGACCCCAAAGAGACCAGCTTACTTTCCAGCATAAAGTTCTGCTCAGGGCACAGAGCCTCTTGGTAATGAAAGACTGAAAGCAAGACTGAAGTTGATGTGTGAGATGTGGGAGCAATGAAACTGCTTTCCCCCTGATTTGTAGCCTCTACCTCTTCCCTGTTTTTCTCATAGCAGCTCCCTTGAGCTAAAGGCAGCACATGCTGCTGGGTGCCTGCAGGCAGGTATCAATCCTGCTGACAGCCTTCCCTCAGAAGGGAGGCATGGGTTTGGGACTCCCTCCTTTGCACAGGTAATAATTTTAATGAGACCAGAACTTTCATTAGTATGTTTAAAGCACCCACCCAAATGTCCAATTAAATTAAAATGCTCTAATAGATTAAAGTTTATTGCCCTGGCCAACCCCACTGTGACCACAAAGCTCTTTTCTTTGGGAAAACAAGACAGAAGTCCTGCCTCAGCCCCCTCCCCTTCCTTCTACCAACTCAAACCAACTCTGTGCTCCTTGTCACTTTTTCAGTAAATTTGTCCCTTGTTACACCATTTCATCTCTCCTTCAAATGTGAGTCTGCCCAGCTCTGCAGGGGAACCTTCTTCCCTCTCTCCACACTGTTAGGGAGAGCAGCTTCACCATCACCACCACTATTAGAGGCCAGAGCAGCTCAGCTCTCCACTCTATATTCAGCCCAGTGAGGGAGCTGGGAGAATGCCCAAGGATTTCTAGTCTCTTCCTGGAACAGCTCCTGGATTTTGCAATCACTGACTATTTAGAAAGGTTAGGCAGATAAATCACTTGAGCTAGATATTGCAATAACTTTCCTACCTATTGCTTGGTGCTGCAATAGCTACATACAACACCCAGAGATGTGTTGATTAATAGATTAGTCCTTTATCAAGAAATACATAGGAACAAAAATCTTCAAAGATCTTCTCAGTGAGGAACTATTCTCATTTTGCCAATGGTGGAAATAAATGGCTCTCCTTATGATCTGATTTCTTAAAGGGTTTTTAACTGCTAAGAAGCAGATTTGGAAAAGGAGTCTCACAGTTAATTCCCAGTAGGTTATGTCCTCAGTTTAGATTCTTTATACTTCTGGTCAGTAGGCCCCTTGCTTGGGGAAGCTCTAACTACACACCCCCAAGAGAGACTTACAGAGCAGGTTAAGGACCATAATAGTGTGTGTATTTTTAAGTGCTTTACCACCTACTGACACTCCCACATAAAACTAAGGAATTTTAGTAGGTCCTATTGCAATAAGGCAGAGAGTGATGGTTTTAAACTAAAAGAGGCTAGATTTAAACTAGATTGAAGGAAGACACTTTTTACAGTGATGGTGGTGAAACACTGGCACAAGTTGCCCAGAAAGGTGGTAGAAGCCCCATCCCTAGAAACATTCAAATTTAGGAAGGGTGGGGCTCATCAGGAGCAGCCTGATCTAGTTAAAGATGTCCCTGCTCATTGCAGGGGGGTTGGACTAGAAGACCTTTAGAAGTCTCTTCCAACCCAAAATATTCCATGATTCTATGAATTTGTAGATCCTTCCCACAAGAACTCAGTAACCTCTCACCATGCTCAGTCCTGTGTTCTCCTTCAAACCTGCTGCAATATCCCCCTCTGCAACACCCCAGAGGGTGCCCACCCAGCCTTCCTGACAGCCCAGTGCCTTGGGCTGGCTCCCAGGAAGAGCTAAAGAGTCACAGGAGTGACCAGAGCTCTCTGCTTGTTCCCCAGCTCCCTGGCCACTCACTCAGCAGCTTCAGGCAGCAGCTGTTTCACTGCCACCACCACAGTGCTGAGCCCTGTGAAGGACCTGCCTACCCTATCTCCCTTATCATACTCCCTGGAAGTAACTGTGTAATAATGAGAGCAAACTGCCTGCTCTTATCTCTCTCCCCTTTTTTTCTGCTTGCTAGTTGAGCTATTGACAGCAGAGTATGTTTAGATATTTTGCTGATAAAAGCCTGTTTACTTTGTGCTGGTTTGTACGTATCTTTAGTCGTATTTATACCACAGCAAAACATGATGTCATACTTGGAAGGAAAATACTGTTTTCCACTGAGGACAATATAAAAAGTATGCCATCTGCATATATGAAAATACAGATAAATATTAGACTAAGAAGTAGTTAAAAGAGCTAATCTGTCTCAAACCTAATTCAAATAAATGGCTTGCCATGTAAAAATATCTTTTCAGTTTTTCATTCCTTTGCTTTATGGCATATTGAGGCAAAAGGAAAGTAGTCAGGAAAAGTGTAGGCAGTCTGCTCAAGCATATGGAGCTTACTATTTTCCACAATGAAATTCCTCACCCATAGAAAGAAAAAGGATGCCCCAAAGGTATCAGATAGTGAGTAGGAAACCTCTAGAACAATATAGTCAAGGGCTGCCTGTAATAAATAGATAGGGAAGGATGGACCAGAAGGCAGAATTTAAGTACTATTTTATGAACAAAATGCCATGAGAAATCTAACCATAGAAAAGGGAAGAAAAAAAATCTAAAAAGCAGAACAAAGCAGTGTGCTGGTACCTAACACAGAACATGTGTCTCAAAACAGCACATTCAAACATGGGCTCAGTAAAATCCCACTAGTAGCTATATGGCATATAGCACAGATACAGCAGAAACTCAGTAGGTTTGGCTTCCATGAGGCACAGAAAGACAAAACTTTATCAGAAACATTCATAAAGTGACAGTAAGTACATTAATACAGATATTCTTTTATATAGATTTATAACTTGCCCCTCTGATTGCCATGTAGGGGCAAATCAAGTCAGAAAAGCAACTGCTCAACCATATTCAGCCCTCTGCCTGCAAAGTGATACTTGTAGGGCTACAGTTCTATCACCTACACTTGATGATCTGGAAAAGCTCATGAACTGCTTACTGGTCAGCCAGAGATTTGCTGATACACTGGAGGGCAAAATGACCAGGGGGCTAACAAGGAGTGCAATCAAAAACTGAAACATGAGGAGTGGCAAAGCAGAGTGAAACAGACATAATGGTTTTGTCTCATCTCAGAGAGAGCAATAGACCTGACTAGTGGAAATCCAAAGCAGTTTGGAGTATCAGGCAGGTGACCTCCTAATCAAGATGTACCAAGACCAGCAGAAGTTGATGAATATCAGTGAGAAGCAGAGAAGAAAACTCAATGTAACATAACTTTGCTTGAAGTCGGGGTGCCAATGAATACTTCCTAAATTAATATTAAAAGCTTAGAGAAACTGATGCACATGCTCAGTTTTGCACCTTACCATCATCTGCAGATCAGCTAGCAGAAGTAAGGAAAGTAACTTCAAATGATGAGCTAAAGACATAACAGCATTTGAAAGATCAGAACGTGAATAATAAAATTCCTCCAGATGACATGGAAAGTGGCAAAATAATATTTCCCAAAGAAATATATCTGCAGAGTCTGAAAATTTTAGAAAACAAATCTGAGTATGATACAGTGCCACAAACACTGAGAGATCCACTTCACCAGTTCTGTTGGTACATAGGAGAAATGGTGA
>JAOEGS010020706.1:17873-51700 GCA_025447755.1 Corythornis vintsioides
ATCTGAGTATGATACAGTGCCACAAACACTGAGAGATCCACTTCACCAGTTCTGTTGGTACATAGGAGAAATGGTGACAGGTGTATTTTTCCAAAAAGCTAGAACATAATAGCCAGATATCTGTGATAATTCATGTTTTACCTACAAGAAATTGCAGTAGGTGGTAACTATTGTTAAGATAAACAGAAAAAAATATTGGCTATTGAATTGTCAGACCTGTCCCCCCTTCTCCATGGGAGTTCAGCTAAGCAGCACAGTAGCCAATACAGCAACAAATCACATCAAGACATCAGCATTGAGCATGAAAAAAAAAAAAAAAAGCAGCAATAATATTTACCCTTCTCTCTGGAAAACAATACTTCATGATCTTTGTTATGTCTTCTGCACAAGCCTTAATGCAGATAAAAAGTGTGAACTACTATATATGTCATATTTGTGCAGCATATTTATGATGTCACTGATTTTGACTTAAAGGCCACAGGTCTGTAAGACTTACATACCTTATAGATGCTGAGTTTCAGGCCTGAGTTTCCCATGTAAATGACAATATATCCTTGAGCAACACTGGAGGAGCTAAACCCATGATCAGAAAACCAAGGGGGCAATAACCAGTTCAAGTGAAGATGGGTAACACCTGCAGATCAACTTAATAAATGACCTTGGTGAAATTCCCTTTAAAACACCTGTGACTGAAGGATGCAAATGAGCAGCACCCATGTGCTATCAGAGACTAACCTCAGCTTGTAAAGGGCAACCAAATCCAGTAAGTTAGGTTGGGTTTAGTGACCATAGCTATTCACTAAGAACAAGTCAAGTTAAGAAGCCAGAAAGTTTGTTATTTGTTGTAACATAATTTATTTTTCTATTGGTGAGTGAACTGTTCTGCTCTTCCAAACATACTTTTTTCCCCACCTTTTTTTCAGTATCTTCCCACTATACCAGCTGTTCCTCTCAGGTTTTATTTTCCTTCTGAGGACACAGTGAGCTAGGCAACTGCATTTCATAGAAAGCTGTAGTTCAAATTCTAGCAGAAGGTGAGGTAAGCTGTGGGTTATGAAAGTCCATAAATCATTGCCCTGTATGTAAACAGTTCTCCCTTTTTAGCAGTACTTTAGTGTTTATGTTTAACTGTTCTTCTAGAAAGAACTGTATTTTATATTAAAGATCTTTTTCAGTCTTCCCGTAGGCTCAGGCACTATGGACATTTTTAACACCCATGGGTTAGGGAAGCATATATACACTAGCTACTATCTAAAAACACTGCAGAAAGTTCCAGCTAGAAATGAGTTGTTGGGCTTTTTATGTATACACAATACCTGTATGTGTAAAGATATAGCTATATGACTCGAGTCACAGCTGTAAGTGACAAACTATATACTGTGTCATTTAGAGACTTTTCAATCCCAGTTGCCTGGGAACCTTTACGTTTGTCTCCACTTACTGTGGCAAACAACCTTCATATCCATTAGTCATGAAAAGTAAATAGCAAACTTAACTCAGGCAATAAATCCAAATAATCAGTAACGACAGCGGGTGATAAATGTCAGCAAAACTGATATTTGATTCGATCTGAGTTACTGAGTAACAGTAATGTGCAATGAATAAGGTCCAGAGGTCTGATGAGAACAGCTGACGTGAGATAAATATACAAGAACTTATTTTTATCTCTTGATTTCTAAAAGATGTAGAAATGAGGAAAAGTGTAGTGCCTAACTCCTAAACACTTGAATATCACCTGAACAAGCTGTGAAGCTGTGATTCCTACCCCAAAAGCCATCGAGCCTTAGAGCATGTTTATGCCACATCCATACCAGGACTTGTGGCTTTGGCTGCAGGCATGGAACCACTGCAACTCTCATAGATCCCAGTTAGCCATGATGCTGCTGGTGTCTCCCATGTTCACTTCTTCAGATGCACACAAGCAGGATTTATGCTCCAGTACTTCTGAAAATGCTTTTGCATCTGAGTTATTTGCTTTCAAAAAATGAAACCCCAAATCATACCTCTGCCTCAAATTAGCAGAAGAAAAACACAGCTCCATTATTACCCAGCTGGTGTAAACACGACAGCTCTATCCTCTTGGTGGTGTTCATGACTCAAATTCTTCCAGTGCTAGCTTTCTGAGATAAATTATTTGCAAACCCCACAGCATGATTTTTATAGAATCCATCCTGCTGTTGAGCTCTCTGAGCCCTTTGTTAAAATCCAGTTACCAAACATTGGCCATAAATCCATACATCAATCACTGTCTTGTGCCAGTGTTTGTGGTCATGCAAAGTATCTATATGCTGTTATGAAGTCTGCTAGATATTTTAAAATATATTTTATATACTGATTTTTCACTGGCAAAATTACAGGGAAAAGGAACAACTCAATCTTTATCTCTTCAGCATTTTCCTATCTTTGTGATGACCCATTCAATGTTAAAAAGCTCCTTACTACATAAATAATTCCATCTGCTTGTTCATAGACTATGATAAATGTACTCTTACATTTTCAGTTTCATGAGCTAAATAGATTGGGCTCTTAAGTCATTCCTTGTCTAATTTTTAAAGCTGGCTTTGAAAGGTGGAGCTTAAGAAGAAGACAAAAGTTCAGAAGTTCTCTTTCTATCAGTAGCAACATCTGCACCTACTTCCTACTGCTCTGCTTATACGTGCCAAGATTCTTTATATGACTTGCTGTATCTTGTTCATTCATCTCCTTGCCAGAATCCCAAAGGCTACTTCCTTCTGAGTCAACTCCTTCCATTAAAAGCAGCACCTATTCTTGGATCTTTGGCTGATTCAAATATGTAGTTCATCAAGTAATACAGATACCTTGTTAAAACAAGCTTGGATTTAAATTTCTTTTTCTGACAGCTTCTCAACATTTGAATTTTATGTTTCTCCAGATAAGTTAAGGATAAATAATACTTGGCTAAACCAATTTGCTATCTCACTCTGTTTTAGACAGCTTACCATGGCAGATCTGAAAAGCTACTGTGAATGGTGAGTTATCAACTACTCTTTTCTGATCCATTTAAACATTTTAAACAGCATCACAGACATAAAAAGCACTATTTCATTTAGTTCAGGGGTAGTACCAGATGATGAGGTAGCTCCTAAGATCCTCAGAGAAGGGAGAAGAATTACTTTCTTACCTGCCTAAAGGAAAGCACAGCAACTATTAGTCTGGGGGCTGGTTCACTCAGGACTCCCCAGGATTTCTCACTATTCCTTAATGCAACAAGCTGCAGGTTGAGTTCCCTGCTCCCATCAGCACTGTAGCAGCACTGTAAGAACTTTAGCATTGGTTTTGCTGATACTCAGTCTGCTCTTGCTTCCTAAATGATGCATCATTTCAAGCTGAAATATCCTTCTAAAGAAAAAAACCAATCTGATGCAAAACAATGATGAGAATCAGACAGAACAAACGAACAAAAAGTAATGCAGATAGATAACTTCCATGCCCATCACATAGTTAGATTATCATTGCAGTTTAGTCTTTTGGCAAAGTCCCATTTCAGTCTTACCACCTCCGTGTATCTGACACAGGTATGGGAATCTCCACACGTTCCCCAGACCGACAGCAAATCCAATACAGCTTAAAATATACTGGAATTTATTGTCCCATTTTGGTCTGCCATCTTCCTTAGGGGTTTCTGATGGCACTGATAAATCTTGGGACATTTTAATGAAATATCCGTGGCTGTTTCCCCCCCTATAATTGGAAAGATGCTTCAAACCCTGTCTCTCCTGCAGGTTTTAAGTGGGGGGACTGGAGGATCCTGGAGAGAGAGGTGGAGTTTTCTTTTTATGTGATGCAAAGGAACGTGTCCTTGCCAAAGCTGCTGTTTAAAGACAAAACCAGGAATTATTATTATAGAGTTACCACTCTTGACTCCTTTGCAGCTCCTTCTATAGTTAGAGAACTTGGGAATATGTTGTTAATGGGTAACCTGAGATCAAACAAGTTTTTATTTTCTGTTCTCAGATGCTTTCAGAGAAGTGTGACCCTGAATATAATTAAAAAGAAAACCTTACAACGGACATACTAAAACTGTAAAATACTTTAAAAAATCTGTGAGTACAGTGTTGTCACTTCCTTTCATATCTTGTTAATAGACTAAATGAACAAAGGAACCTTTTGTCTATAAACATATTAAAAAAAAATAAATACATTATTTTTAAAAAGAAAAATTGGATCATGTATATGCAGACATTTTAATTTAGTCCATTTTCTGATGCTAGAGGTTAATCACTTCCCACCTGTCAATGAATCCCAAGTGACTATTTTATTGTTCATTAAATAGTTACTGCTGAATGCAAGAGCTGAATACTTTTCTTCATTTGAAAGTGAGGATGTTTTTGTGTCATTTTTCAGTTATTCCAAGGTTTTTCTATTTTTCACACCAAGTCACTCCACACTAACCAGATCAACCAGTCAACTTAATTCATTAAATCAACCCTTTATGCCTGGATTCCCCTTTTTGAAATTGGAAGAGTATCTAAGTGAAGATTAATTATTTAAAAAAAAATAAAAATAAAGAGCAACAAAAGCCCTACTCTGCAGCTGAGCATACAAATATGGATGGGTTGCACATCATCCAGCCAGTTGCCAGTTTCACATCCAGGCTACACAAGTCTCTACAGGTAAGCACAGTCTACCTGCAAATGTCCAGATCCATAGGTGGAACAACTCATCCTCCCAGTCTTGAGTCTCACAGGGCACACAGGCAGTGCACCCAAGTGTGATTTGGCAGCACTTGACAGCATCACTGCTGCCAGGGCACCCACCACCATCACCCTCCCTGCTGTGGCTGTTTGGACTGGGAGGTGGCTTGTGCTATGCTGGGGCTGTCCTAGCAACACACTGATTTCCACACCTGCCACCCACAGCTCACCAATTCCAACTTGGTGGCACTTTTTCTCAGTGGCTCAGCTTGTTCTCAGAAGGAAAAATATTTTTCCTATTACAAAATAACATCTTTAGGTAGTTTAATTATTTAGGCACACTCACAAATTGGAATTCATATTAATTATTCAAATAAACATTAAATGCATCATACTTTACTCTCTATTTAGAGATACACTGTAGAGTAGATATACCTGAAAGATCCCTATTTCTTGTAAAAGGATATTTTGATGACAAGGGAGTGTCAGAGTGTAAACTGAATCAATTCATTAGAGTTGGGTGTAGGAAGAACTGCAAAGTGGTACAAATATGTTGTCTGTGTACAGGGACAGTTGGGTGAAAGGGCCACCTGTCCAGAGGGGACTGCTTCTGGCATTCACAGAATCATTTAGATTGGAAAAGACCCTTGGGATCATTATGTCCAACCATTAACCCTACTTGCAAGTTCCCCCCTAGACCATATCTCCCAACACCACATCCCAGTGATGCTTAAACACATCCCAGGGATGGCAACTCAATCACCTCCCTGGGAAGCCTGTTCCAATATCCCACCACTCTTTCAACCTGGGTGCTCTAATGGTGCCCATTTCTCTTCCCAGTGACCACATAAGGAATGGGACTCGTGACTGAGCTCCTCTGGGTCACATGGAGGCTAAGAAGTTTGAAATAGTTGCAAGGAGGATGTGCATGTGTCTGTGTGAACTAGAGCTACCCACCTTGATTGTGATGAATTAGGGCAAGAAACTTTGCACCATTTAGGTGCCTTGAATCCTCTACCAGTGTGGACCTTGCAGGCAAGTGGTGCACCACTTGCTTATGGATACCAGAGAAGGCAGATGTTGCCATTCTGCAGAGTTTGCCAGATCTGCTGCCACCCCATTGCAAGACTACCTCTTCTGTCATCAGCAAAAGCAACACTATCTGCTGGGAACTTAGAAGGAATATACAATTAATAAAATAACCAGAATGGTAAATTAATCAAACCATCATTCTCATACTTTGAAATATTTTTATTAAATATTTTTAACTTTTGCATGAGACAATATCAGTAGCTTTGTGCAACACAGTGACATGTAAAGTGAAAACAATTTCATGTGCAAGTCAGCATTAAGTTACCCTTCATATTGTCCACCCTACCAGCATGACTGCACATGGAAGAGTCACCCATCACATGTCAAGCACCCAAAGACAGATCTGCAAGTCATTTTCAAACAAGCTGGCTTCAAAGCCAGGAGGAGGACAAATTATTTTGCCTGGTGCCCCAGTCACTTGCCAATGTGGCTCTTTTGCTTCCAGGATCCAGAGCATTTACTCTTCACAGTCATTGCATTGTTAAGTAAACAAATGTTTACCTGGAAACAACATGTAGTTATCCTTTTATGAAAATAAAATTCAATCTGGATTCTTGAAAACAAAATAAAAAAAAAATTACTTTTCTTACTGGAACCATTCTTCCATATTTTTAAATGGGTTTATGCTGAATACTTTAAGTTTCCATTAACAGAACTCTCAGAAGAAGAGATCATAAGGCCCGTATTGTATTTTTTTTTCTGACAGCAATTTCTGATGGCTTTGTAGATGGCAAAGGTAGGGATGGCCAAACTAGGCACTCCAGCAAGGATTACAATAATAGCATACACCCAGTTGGGATATTCAATCTTCTGTGTTTTGGGGAAATCCTCCTGAAAAAGCAATCAAGTTGTAGAAAGTCATGTGGAGCAAATACCCAGGAAAATGCATACATTCAATAATTCCACAGATCAAAAATCTAATCATAACAGTAGCCAACCACAATGGCACAATAACTTGCCAATTCCACAACAATTACCACCTCAAGGGTTTCGAGTCTCTGCTTAAAATTTTGGCCTTAATTTTACTTAAAAGCAATGGAAAACAAGGTTGTGTGAAAGCTCTTCTATAATCCCTACTGGGAAAATGACACCTGTTTTAGTCTTGCCTGACAACTGGACTAGTATTTTGGATTTGTCCACTTTGGAAAAGCTACACACTAGCTGCAGGCATCACAGATCATTTTGCTGTTACTTTTTATGATTACTTTATGTTCTGTAGAAAGCGTTTAATGGGAAAACTGTTTAAGATGAGAGATGAACATAGCTGACTATGACTCATACATTAAAGAGGAATACATAAAATAATCCTAAATAAATATTTTGTGTTTATACACTCACATAGCTAGGGTCCCAAACGCTGTAGAGCAGTTCTTCATTGACTTTCACCACAAAATAAAAGAAGAAGATGACTAGCATGATGAGAGGACTGATAACTCTCCAGGTAACCTGCCAGAAAATATTTGGCTTGTGTCCAATCATGAACTCAATATCCCTGTTAAACCTAGAAACAAAAACAGGAAGTTCAGGGCAGTAAAAACTAGTCAGGATCAAAGGGTGTCTGCTCATAAACAGGAAAATCCAAACTACCCCACTCTATACTTCCCTAGACTTTGCTAATATCATTGTGAAAGAAGGCCTGATAACAACATCAGGAATTAGACCTAAGTGGTTAAAATTAAAGAAGATACTGTTGCAAGTAATGAAAATTAGTTCTGGAATTGTACTTTCTTCATGAAGTCTGTGAACTTCATGAAGTTCACTGGACTTTCCCCATAACACACTGCAATATTGTTTTATAAGTGTTTTTGGAAAGCATGTCGTTGGAATGGCACAATATTTTAAAAGATACTTTGGTTTTTCATAAAGCATGCAGTGGACAATGGGGCAAGAATGACTCCACAAGGAGAAACAATCCCTGCATAGAGAGTGATACTGTTTGCAGTCAGTCCAGAGCCAGTTAGGACCTCTACACATAATGCCTCTATATGACCTCTACACACTTCTTAAAAATTAAGGATGAAAAGATAAAATAAATTTACATAGTAACTGAAACTCAAGTGACTTCTCTGTGTTGGTCATAGATGTAAAACCAATGGAATAGTCACCTCAGACTTATCCCCATGTAGGATGCACAGGAAAGCCAGACAAGAGGATGTGTACTGGCCAGGAATATAAAATTTTCCTGTGAAATTCTTTTCTGAATCAATCCCCACCCCTCTATGGCCTGAGCTCTTGTTCTATCCTGGGAATGCTTCTAATTTGACTTTGTAAAGTGTTCTGAGATTTTAAATTGAAGAACGAATAATCAACACAGATGTTTCTGCCCTTAACAGATTTAAATAAGCCTTCTTTCTCTAGGGTACTCCCTCTGCTTGTCTAATTTACTGAAGTTGATTCATGGCTCTTCAGGTAATATAAAACTTTCAGTATCAGAGGATGGGTCACCAACATTCACTCCATTGCCAGGAGCATCACAGCTGGAGGGTCTGTCAGAGGTTCAAGAAAAGCCTATGGGGAGTTGAAGTTCCCACTCTTTCTTCATATTTCTTAGAAATTAAATATGAACAGAAAGATGGTGAAATTTGATTTATTACATCCCTAGAAAACTGGTAGGATAATTACTTCTGAAACTGATAGTTCTGAATCTATCAGCTAGGAACTTATCTCTCATATCTTGGATTTGCACCCTGCTATAAAGCAGTATCTGCAGTGTGCCAGGAGATCCCTGCTTTGGACAGTATCATTTAGCATTCACTTTAAATGCTCCTGGGATATACCTCTGTCTTAAACTTCCAGCTCAGTGCCAGTGTGCTTGTACTTTGCTTCTGCTAATTAAATATTTAATGCAATTATCCTGAAGATTTATTGTGTCACCATATTTAAAATGGAAATAAGCTATAGTGACACTTATGTGACTGTTGCAAATGCATACATTCTGCTTCCTACTTTAAAATTAAATTACTTGCACTCATATTATTATACTCTAGGGCACTTGCTAATGCTTCCTATTTTCTTGCAGTATCTTAGGGATGTGTTTATTTTAGTTGGTTGGACAAAGCATTGTCTATTATAATTTATGAATAAAGTGGAAAGTTTTCATGTACAAATAAAACCCCCACTACACTCCTAAAAAAAAAAAAGCATTTTTTCTTTTTGCTGAGAACCACTTTAGAAACACTAAACTACAGGTGCATAATTTCAGTGATTTCTAGAGCAGATATTCTATGCAGTTAACTTATATATAACTTATATTTCTTATTACTTATAACTTATATTTCTTACCTGTCTATTCCATAAACGTAGACGACTGAAAACATCTCACAAAATGCAATTATTAACAAGGGTATAGAGCCAGCAAAATTGTCAAATAGAGCCAGCCAGTAATTACCAGAGTTCAGCACAAAAATAAAAGCTATCAAATAAGACCCCAGGCAAATGAGACCTGTGAAAAACAAACAAACAACAAAAACAATAGGTATATACAGGTAAAGAAAGACAAAGAATAAAAAAAAAAGTAAGATATTTTCCCATTAGCTACTAAACTTTATCAGTAACTTTTAATATAGTTGCAGTTTAAAGGCAACCATTTTATTTTCTAAAATAAAAGCCTAGAAACCCTGCTTCTATGCTGGTAAAATGGGAAAACTCTCCTGACATTGCACAGGTGGGATGTGCTGCAGACAAAATAGAGGGAGGCTGAGGAGAGAAAACAGGCTCTCTGCCTCCTAGTCAGTGTTGCACTGAGACAAATTCTGTCTGGGTGACAGGCTTGAATCCTCCAGCTTCACAAAGTCACTTGTCTCTATAAAAATACTTACCAGTAACAAGTTCCTTAGGCATTTTGGGGGGGATAATCTTAAGATCTTGTAAAGGTACAAGCACACCTTCCATATTTCCAAACATGGATGACAACCCCAAGCAGAAGAGCATGATGAAGAAGAGAATGGACCACAGAGGTGAAACAGGCATTTTGGTGATAGCTTCAGTGAAGACAATAAAGGCCAGGCCAGTTCCTTCAACCCCCTGTGGAAGATTTCAAAAGCTCCAAAATTAGGCTCATTAACATCACACACCACTTAAATTCACATCAGTGTTCACTAGACTTGGTGTGTGCTACACCATACCACAATACTTGTGCTTTTTGTATACACAAAGCCCTCCTAATGTACCAATTTCTTGCCTGTGATTACGACACAGATTCTATTTCATGGAATTTAAGGACAACTATTTTAATCCATAATTCGCCACTTTTTTAAACCAAAAACCAGGTGCACCCATTTAAGTCTTCTTGTGACTTTTTCAACTTATGAATCAAGGTCCTTCCTTCTGTGTTGTGATTTTAGTTACTAGTAAAACAGATTGCCAATAATTTTCAGAGGAATTAAAGATTCTCTCCCTTCAAAAGCTAAATGGGATAAGCAAAAGTAATTCTTCAGCCCAAGAACATTACAAGCCAATTGCAATCAACCAGTGGAAATATATAAAAACCCAACAACCTCAGATGAAAAAGCATTAGGGAATTTTAAAATTGCTATGTGATCCTATCATATTTATAGTATAAATATGAGTTAAACTTACATCATTCAGGAAACTTTCCAGATTACAGGTTTCAAACTTCAGACTTGCAAAAGTTGTTGGATCAGTCAAGTTACACAGCTGCTGCATTTGTTCAAAGTTATCTTGGGTTACATTACCTTCTGGCAAATCAAATGCATTCATCAGAGTGAGAATATTTCTGAAAAAGTGAAATACAAGTAATCTGAATTATTTATTTGTAGGCATCCTCAGGATTCATTTCATCATCTGTCAAGTTCTTAAGATCATGGTGTCGTTTACAAAGATACAAAGGAAGCAATATTTCTGCTGCTCTGTGTCAGGTATTGAAACTGAGGAGTCCAGCAGTTTTGTGAATGTACAACTCTCTTATTCCAAGGTGATTCTGATACTGTTTTTCATGGTATGGATGACAGCTAAATAAATCCATCATTATCAGGCTAACAGAGGTGCCTCAGCTGAACAAACATCTGCATATTCTGTGGGCTTGGTTTTTTTTCAGTAACTTACTTGTCAAAACAGTCATCATATCTTTCTGTGGCTCTGAATCCAATGATGGAGTATATGACAGTTGCTGCATAGACGGATGTGAAACCATTGATCACTGAGATAGTCAGGGCATCTTTCTCACAGTTATTGCTGCAATTCAAGGAGAAGAATGGATTTCAAACACAATCCTAAAATAAATACTAAAAAATGTCAACCAACGCTGACAAAAAATTCATCTAGAGATGCTATGCCTTTTTTTTCCATTGTCTAACAATCCTATTCATAAGGAATAAATGCTTTTTTTCATGTCTGGCTCATGGAAGGTAAAACAGGAAGGGCAAAAAAGTATGTCTCCTCCTTTCCATGCCTGACATGCATATGTACATACATTGGAATAAGCTGTTTCATAGCTGCTGGGCTGTTCTGCTGCAAAATGAACTATTTGGGTTTGAATTTGGACAGTCAGGAGGGAACAGTGACCACAAGTTTCCGTAGCACTTTGTGTGTACAGTGAAGTTGCAGTAGCCAAGAGCTCCTGAGAAACAGTTCTGTCTGATTGTTGGACAGAAGATAGCTCAAAATGTCCTCAAGTTTTCAAAATATGATGGAACGTTATGCTGATATTGTCAAACAAACTATTACATTGTGAAAATTAAACTACTTTGTAGAGACTTCTCTGCTGCAGGCACTTGCCAGCAGATAGATCTGTGCTAAGATGAAAAAATTGCAGAGCCAGAAAGAGACTTTCATCTGAGAGACAAGATAAAGAATCAATATTAAATTAGTTAATGGTTTTATGAAGAGGCTGTAAAGCTCTAGATATTGTATTTGTCTTCGACAAGAGAGAGCTATTAAGATTAACTTGATGTCATATTTAATTTTATTATCACCTTCAAGAGGAGAGGAAAGACAAGCCTGTCCATCCAAGACCTGTGACACTGTGGTCTTTCCTCATGTATAGCATTGCAAATAGGTCTCTAGCAGGCAAAAGGCACTTGAAATTATATTCTTTGCTGTACTCTCACATCAGTATTTTTCACTGTATCATGGGATTCTCAATGACAGGCTTGATAAAAACATTTCTTCCCTTCAGAGAAGGTAAGATGCTCAAGATCCTCCTGGTTATGAAGGAGTGAACCCCTCATGGCATTGAAACCTCACAGTATTTCCTGACATGCTTATACTCCCAAACTGTCTGGGAGCAAAGTCACTCACATCTGGTTCAGCTGGTGCTGGACTGCAGGTGACCCAACACAACAGTGTAATGCTATTTTCTTATATATTCATGGGAATTTAATTAAATTCTGCAGTTTCCTTCTTAAGTCACAAATGATTGAGAATTGAAGGAATGTGGCCTGATGCCACAGCCCTCTGGTATTGGAAAAGCAGGACACTGCTCCTTTTCTTTGGGACCTTTGGAAAGATGCAGAACATTCTCAACCTTGCTCTAGCCTGCATCATGACATCTTTCTGCAGGAAGTCAACCAGCACTGAGACCTGAAATCTTAGCTCAGGAGAGCTAGGATAAGTCAGAGATGTGCCTTACGTGGCTGGGGGGAGACAGTGTTCTTCTCCCAAGTAATTACTGTGTAACGATAGGGCAGAAATGGATGAGCTTCATTTGAAAGAATGAAAATATTCATATAACATTTGGCTTTTGCCCAGATACTTACTGAATAGAGTTGTAACTGGAGAATGAAATGAGGCCTCCAAAGGCCAGGGAGAAAGAGTAAAACACCTGAGCACCCGCATCAAGCCACGTCACTGGGTTGGCCAGCTCGGTAACCTGGGGCATCAGACATACAACTTTAAACATATGCAACATTACTATTTAGACTGAATATGATGGATTTTAAACAATAATTAAAACAAGAACTGTAACCATGCAGAAATCACAATTTTTGAAGAATATTAACGAATAGGCCAGTACTTTTGTTAAACTTTTTTTTTTTTTCCATAAGGAAAATCTATGTGGAGGCTTTCTAAAAGTATGTGGAAAATTGACAAATAAATTACTTTCCATAGCTGACAGCTGCCATACCTGTTTCCAGAAAAGGTGTTTATTATTTATCATTAATAATGACCACTGAGGTCCTTAAGTACTAGTTAGGAAAGCACAAACAGTGGGGACACATTTTCAGTCGGTTGTTAATTATAGAGAAAACTCCACCATGTTTCACTAAGGGACAAACTCCACAGTGACTTACATTAGGGGTGAAGAGATACACAATTCCATTGGTTGATCCTTTCAGTGTCAAGCCCCGGATTAGAAAAATGGTGAGCACGAGGTATGGAAGAGTTGATGTTACATACACAGCCTGCACAAGAAGCATGGATGTAAAACACTTAAATAAACAAGCACACTTGAATGAAAATAACACTGCAGGGAAGAAAAGAGAGGAATGAACAAGGTACTATGACTAATAATAAGGGGAATTTTCCAATGAGTCACAATTAATGTACTACAGAAAACCATGTTCAAGGGAAACAGTATGTGCAGTACATTTTGATAATGAACAGTTTTACAGTTATAGTGCTCTATTTAAGATAAACTGTCCTTCCTGAAAATCAACTTGGGTTGCTCAAAAGCAGCATAAAAAAATAATCTACACCCTGAGATCAGGTTGATGCTGATGATGCAAAGATGGACTCTTAAGTTTCTCTAGGGAACAGAATATTTGTCACACTTTTAGAAAGATAATATTAAGAATTAGCAAAAACTCAAATAAATCTGTACATTTGTTTTGAAGAGAATGGCCACGGCACAAAACAGAGTCCCATGGTCATGCATTAAAGGTTCAATTAATGTGAAGATGGTAATACTTAAAGGCTCTTTTACTAGGACCTGTAAGGACATGGAAGCCAAATTGATCACAAAAATCTCCACATAGATCAATACAGTTTCCAATTCATTCAGCTTTCTTCTTCAAAAAGCAACCCCAGGGATGACACAAAGTTCTAGATATGCTTTTACTCAAGAAACAGGCAAAGTCTATGGTGTGTATGAGTAGGGAATCACAACAATATAATGAATACCAGTCTGTAAAAAACAAAACAAAGTACCTTTCCTGTGGTTTCAATGCCTCTGATTACGCACACGTAAAGTACACCCCATGCACATGTTAAACATAAAAAAAGCCACCACTGTATAGTGCCTGAATCATCAATGGAAGTGGAGGTGTTCAATGTTTCTCTGTAGAAGAAATAATCTACAGGAGAGCTCTTGGCACACTCTTCTATGTAATCTGTAAGCACAAAATAGTTTTAATTCTGTATGTCTTTTTTGAAAAAAAAAAAATGAAACTAACTAATAAACACCAGTGTTCTAAATTATACCACCTGATATCCACTAATCTGTTGTTGGCAAATTTTGGATTCTTAGAGGCTGGTTTAATGGAAAATGGAGATGTAAAAGGGAATTGTTTCACAAGATTTTTACTATAGATTTTATTGTTGTTTGTATTGATTCAACCATGAAGATAATATCTTTGAATCTCAAAGACCCTTCTGTCTTTATCATTTTTCTCTTATCCTACCAAAATGTGAGGTTAGAAGCTTCCTGTGCCAAAGAAAATGTAGAGAGTGGTTCTGAGCATAAACGTATGTATATTGCATGGAATATTAATTTTGTTAGTAGAATAAAAGCAGTTAAGGAGAAGTTTTTCAATGATTGTACACTTCCTAGCTCTTCTTTAAAAAACAAAATCAAAACAAAAGAAAAAAAACCCAAACATTTTTGGGCTTCCCACATACATCCTTCCTTTCCTTGCCTGATGGAGTGTGGGCACCTGCCCACAGCTTCTTATAGCCAGGCTATATCCCCTCCCATATATCCTTCCAACTAAAGCAAAATACTTGTGTTTCCTACTGACTATGCACTTCTTTTTTTCTTTTTTGTCTTTCCCTTTTTGGTGAAGAGATGGATGAAACACATTGTCTGAATTGGGAAATTATATTTATGCTAGACTTTCACTTTGTGATTATTCTGCATGTGAACACACCTGTCAAAATCAGCCTTTCATATAAAAAGTCAATGTCTAAAAAAATAAGCATTGATAATATTTTCAATAATGCATGTTTTTACAAACTACAAGTATTAAAATAGGACAGTATTCCTGACAAGACTGGCCTTACTGTGGTTCTACAGGAAGAGGCTCTTTGCATAGGCTAATTGTTAGAAAAAAGTACTTTACAAGAAAATACAGTATTTTGTAAAATATACCTGTTCTGCTTTCATTCAGAGGGCAGCTACTCCAAGGCAGGGGTTCTTGGAAGGAGTTGAAGAAATACCACATTACCCAGGCAATAATAGTATTATAATATAAACCCACCAGGAATGATACAAACATTGCTGCTATGCCTGAAAAAAACAAAACCACAACAAATGTAAATCTTGACATTCTTAGTCTTCAAGGCATAATATATTTTAATATATGGTATAAGCCTCAGCTTTTCCCTATTCTCCTCCTCACCCTTATTCCATTGTTTAAAGCCTTTCCTCCTCTTTTTTTTTTCTTTTTTTTTTCTTTTTTTTTTTTGATGTAGGTTTGATCACTCTGAATTCATTACCTAAAGGCTGGTCAGGTGTGTCCTGTATGAACTTACAGCCTAACACTGCTCTGGGACTGAGGTTGACAGCCACTTAGGAGCCAATATTATGAGTGGACTAACTCCCTGCATACACTACTCAGTCCTGTTCCTATCAGCCTTGCCTGCTGATATCTAGGGAGTTTGGGATGCTGAGTACACGTAAAACTCAACTGATTTGGGATTTTAACTGAGACCCAGATTGTCTTCCCCTTCCAGAATATCACTGCAGAGGTTAGCAGATGTATTTGGCTAATCGTTGTTGTATAGGATGTTGTATGTATGTTGTATAGTCTGGCTGGAGGCCTGTGACTAGTGGCATCCCCCAAAGGTCAGTGCTGAGTCCAATATTATTCAATATATTCATCAATGGCCTGGATGAGGGGGTAGAGAGCACCCTCAGCAAGTTTGCTGCTGACACCAAACTGAGAGGAGTGGCTGACACAGCAGCAGCCTTGTCCATCCCCCTGCCTCAAGCAGGATCACCTACAGCCATTTCCCAGGAACATGTGCATGCAGATTTTTAATATATCTAAGGATGGACAGTATACAACACCCCTAGGCAACTTGTGCCAGTTCTTTGTCACCTTTCTAATGTTTCTTAGAACAATTCAAGATCAATGAACAACTTTTTGGCACACTTAAATGTTCATCCTGATGATCAAAACAGATGATATAGATAATGTAGAAGATATCACTGCAGCCCTAAATTGGTCTCAAATTAGAGAAAAGTTTTAGCAGGACCCATAGTACCTGGGATCATGGACACAAAATTGTCATAGTGACTTATTATCATGAGTGCAATCTGTCATTAAAGGGTCAGTGACAGGGGAAAATTAATAGATCCTGGAATCTCTTATAGCACAACAGAATAAAGTCCTGAAGCTCTGCTCTTAAGGTTATCAATTCAGAGACTTATGTTTTCTCAGGTGGCTTTTTGTATCCTCTTTGGACTTACCAACCCCTTTCAGAGTAGGGTGGATAGAGCTCCAGACACCCACACTGCCTTTCCTCAGCCTTTGACCAATGGCAAACTCAAGATGAAGCAGGGGGATACCCTCCAGTACTAGCAAAATCAGGAAAGGGATCATGAAGGCTCCTGAAATTAAAAAAAAAATAAAAATAATTCCCATGAGCGAAGTATTACAATAAAGCACAATCTTAATTTCTGAGCACTTTCAAAAGAGCAGGTGAGTTGTAAACATCCTCATGAAAACCCTTCTCTAGTTTCTGTACAATGCTTTTGCCTGATTGCCCAGGTAGAGGACTTCATTACATATGTGGTTTCAGGAATTCTTCCCAAGTGACAAATATAAACAAAAATTATACACTCCCAAGGTTAAACTTTGAAGAAGACATCTTTGGATTGCAAGTGGAGGAAAGGTAGTTATATTCTTTGAACAACTTCATTTATTTTTTTTCCCTGTGAAATATTATGGTTTTATAATTGTGAATCATGACAGTTATATGAAGTTAAATGACCTAAGCAAGATACCTCAAAAAATTATATAGGAGCTTGGGGCTGTTTACATAAAATCACCAATAACTTCCTGGCAATTGCAGTCAAAAGCCTTTATGTTTTACTAGAAGAGTTCTGAAGTTCAGGGTTCAAGCCTTGTTAATTATGACAAGTCTGGCTGTTATAGGACAATTTTTTTAATGATGTTTTTCTTGAATAAAGTGTACTTCTGACATGAAGATAACAAATTACAGTGGAATACCAAAGTGCAAAATCAAATGCTTGAAAATTCCTAGATGTTAGAATTGTGGTTCTCTGTCATTCCAAAGAGTCTTTTACTTCCTAATTACAGGCAGTAAAATATCTAAGTGCATTAAAAAATTGCAAACCAATATGTGAACAGTTCAGGTTTGGGTATTTGCTGACTTTTTCCTCATGTATGCAACAAAAATCTGATATTGGCAAGAGAGGCTATTTGAAGAATGGAAACCATAGTTTTGAATTCAAGGTAGCTGGTTGCTTTTTGGAAGAGCTTAACTGCATACTTTTCTGCTCCATTGGGAGTCTTCTTGACACCAGAGTTTTAGAAATTATCATTATTGAAAAGTCTTCATTTTCTTTAGACTTCAATAAAGTCTGCTGATAACAATATTGCCGTATCAAGTGGCCACTATTATAATGAAATTGGACAGCTATGCTCTTTGCTTTCCACTCCCATGTAATTCAGGTAAAGCTACTTAATCACCTCTCTGTCATTGATATTTTTAAGATTTACTAATCAAAATCAATAGTTTTGAGTATAGAAAATGCTAATCAAAATGCTGAGCACTTTGAAAATGCACCTGCCATTCCTTGGGTTGAATGACCTGATCCACCAGCAAATGTATTTCTTGTTAAAGACAGTTGTAAAGGTAGCTGCACAGACATGATATTCTGACTTCAGTAAAGTATGTAATTTAACAACACAAAAACTTCCCACTACAAAATGATCACTTTCAAAATCACTGTAGCTCATGTTGTATGCATTAAACAGTATCTATTACTGTAAAAACAGAGAGTGACAAAACAAAGATGTTTCAAAGGAGAGACAGAAGAATAACTGAATTTGTATATATTTTTTGTTAGTGAAAAAATGAAGGACATGAGTTGTTATGTATAAGAAGTTTGTTAAACTTCCAACTCTGCTGATTTTTTTCTCCCTCTCTTCTGTGTCAGTGCATCAGTTTGGAAAATGGTTAATATGAACAACACCACCAAGGAGAACACAACTCAGCTACATTGCCTTTTCCAGGGACCACGCAGTCCTTGCAAGAACAAACACCTGGCACTAGTGAGGAGCAGCTACCAGTTAGATCTAGTAGCTTCAAGCTGGTACTCTCTCAACTTGGAGCAAAGTAGTTATTTTGTAGAGCCAGAAAGGAATGAAGAGTGGTAGTCCATCCCAGATGTGAGGAAACTCCTCAAGTTGCAAATTCAAAAGATATCTACCTTAGGTATCATTACAAATGGTATCAGTGGTAAAGCAATCACTTATTGATTCATGCCTTTCTGAATATGTATTTTCATATCACAAATGTGTGAGATATATAGGGTATATTCCAATTTTAGAGAGACTAGGATCACTTCCAAAACAAGGATTTTGGATGCCTGTTAGGCCTGATGTACCACAAGCTCACTTCTCTCTGGTAAAGCCCTTCCTCAGCAATGGCAGTAATTTAGTCCTGAAGATGGCTCTGTACAGCTTCCTGATCTAAATACTCCTCATTTGCCCTCAGGGTAAGTCCTTGACAGCCTTTTAAACTCAAGTTGCAGTGATTTTAGATCATCACTTGAAAATTAAGAATGGCCTGTCAGTTAGTATTGCTACTAACAGTATTGCACTACTTAACCACCTTTGCTCTTAATGGAGATAGATCACTTTTTTTTTTTTATCAGGTAGGTCATTTAAGGACTTGATTAGAAATTATCCCTTTCATCAAAGATCTTGTTGCATAAAGAAATACACAGCCTTTATAGTCTTTTCAGAACTGAACCACCTTATGTAGCAGACATGCCACGAACACTCTTATCAATCACAGCATTTCCTGAGGTCTTGAGGTACTTAGAGAGGTACCTTTGCTAAAATATCATTAAAAAACCCAACAAAACAAAACACAAAACATCTTTGATAGAGCAGTCAGATAAAGGGACTCCATGACCTTCCTTGTTCAGTCACATCAAGGGGAAAGGATGCCCTTTGTGGAGCCACATGGAAAAAGGTGCAGTCCGACTGTGCTCACAGCTCCTCAGTTTCCTCCCTACCTTGGAATCACCAGGAAATAAATTTCAGATTCTGGATGGACACAAATGGAGAAGGCAGGTCTGTGTTTACCCCTTTTGTTATCACAGATGTAAAGTGCATGGTGTGTGTATATATGTGCAGAGTCTATATCCTTAGGCAAACAGATACAACTAAAGCTTTTCTAGCTCAAAGGGACAGCCATGTATAGAATGGTAGCTCTGAGGAGGGTGTGCATTAAAAATACAGGGTGTGCTATGTCAGAACTGGACAAATAAGTAAAACTACCTGTATTTTGATGTACTAATATGAATGTATTTTCAAGAGACATAAAATGGCAGTTCTAGATTATTTATGTCATTTTTTTTTCACTTTCTTGGGTTCTTCGTTTTCCAATTTCTGAAAAAAAAAGCTATAATGGAAAAATACATGATAATAACTCTACAAAGCTGCTATATGAGACAAAGAAAAAAAAGTCAATGGTTTTTAGACTGTCACAATTTTACAAACCTAACAAATAAACCAATGATCTGAAAATAAATGCTTCATAAACACTGAGTAATCTTGCAGTATAAAATCCTTACAGTTGAGATATTAGATTCTCATCCTGTTGCAGTACTGTATTTCAGAACACAATACTTGTGTTGAACACCTGTATAGCTATTATTGTCTCTTTAATTTAAGAGTTTCTATTGTGAAATTGAAAAAGTATTATTGCTTTCAAATAATTCCTCATAATAGGAAGAAAAGTAAACTTCAGATGATGGTGTTTTTCTATACTGTTATGTTCTTAGATATGAACTCCAGTGAGGGTACCAGTACCAGCAAGGATCTGTTGATGTCATTACTGTCACTTCATTCATTGTGGCATGCACAGAGATGAAAAAGTTCTCCCTCACACAGTGCCAAGGTTTACTATGGACATATGCAACAGTAAACTTAAAGGCTTTTTTTAAATTAATATATTAAACATTAAATATACACCATCATATTTCTAATGTTCATCAATAATGAAACAGAAATGTTTAACAGTTGCTTAAATGACATGTTGCTCAATAAAGATTAAGCAAAAGCTATGTGCAATGTCAGAGCTATCAAATGAAATTTCAATCTCATCAAGCTGGTGAAAGCAGTGAGTTGAAGACTGTGACTTTCACATTTAATTTATTTTGCCAGCAGTAATGATGAGTTTTACAACTTTTAAGATGCTAAAATGTGCTTTACTAAATTTTACTGGGGTAAATATTCAATTTAAAAAGAAATACAAACTCAGACTTAAGGGTGTCTGTGGGATCAAAGATTATGAGGCTGCTGCATCTATTGTTTGCTATGCTGTGAACATGGCTGAATGGGAATTAGTGATGCAGGATCCAGAAAATCTCATGAGGCAAAAAATGTCCCAACACTAAAATATCTTCAAAAATAAGAACTTCAAGACCTGTTTTTACAATACACATAGTCACATGTTCAAATTCAAAGCCATCCATCCAGCAAGATCCATTTTTATTTTATTTTTTTTCTGATTGATGGGAAAAGTTGGAGGAGAGGCAATAGAGGAGAGGGTGACAGGAGCTCGATTTAAACCTAAGAGGCTGAGGTGTACAGTCAGGAAGGAGGAGGGATTTCCCAACAGCTCTCCACCAACACATGTGATAAAGCTAAGTCCTTCCTTACTTGTCTGTATTGGTATGAGTCACAGCACTTGGTGTGATGCAGAAGAATTGACAGATAAAGTAGCAGCTCTGGCTACAGGGATACACCTGTACCATATCTCTAAGCCCAAAGCCAGCTCTGTCATTTCTTTGCTGTGTGCTGGTTTTCAACTTCTGCTTAAAATTTGAGTGAGAGAATCCCAGGGAAGCAAGAAACTGGGAATAACTGTTGTTAGAGTTCTTGAAGAAGGACAAGACAGGGGGTTATGAGAAAGAAAAGTAATTGCTGCCAAAAGATAAATTAAAACACAATACTGACAGACACACACAATTCATAAATCTTCACTGGCATCAGTCAGAAAATCAACCCTGGGAAACAGGGCATGTCCACTTCCAAAGTTAGAAGAACTTAAGAAGCTGAAGATTGACATTAATTTTAGAGATATTAATCCACTTTTTGAAATTAAAATTGTCACACATGGAAAGGGGGTTGGGATTTTTTTGTGTGTGTGTCTTTTAACTTTTTTTTACAAGAGTGCACTGTGCTGCAAATGACCTTCAGCTTACTCTGCAAACCCTAAACACCAGCCCATTTTAGAAAAATCTTAATTTTAAAAGCATCTCTTCTTGAAACTGAGTCAAATATCCCTGAGTTTGTACCAGGAACTTCACACAGAGCTCTCTTTGGTCTCTAACCAGGAAGAACAATTTTCAAACATCTTCTTGTGTACATTTAATAAAAATTACTTTGAAATGCTGTTATTTAAGCCAAACATTTTCTTTCAAGATTAAACATCCCAAAAGAACAAAAGTTTTTACACATATCCCAGAGTAAAATGCAGATAACAGGTAGGTAGCAGGCAGAAAAAGCTGTCAGAAAATGAGGAATTTATGTTGTCATATAATATTTGTTCAGCTCAAGATCATCTATAAAAGCAAATAGCAAAGCAGTGAAACAAAATTTTTAACATGGTCCTTCAGTCCTAACCTGAACCCTACGGACTCACAGTAAATTATATGCCAAATAGAATACTTCTAGAATGACTTAATAAAATCAACAGATAAAAACAGATTCTTAACTTTATAAATGTTCATGCTATTAACTCTTATTATAAATTACACACACTGACCCTACAGCTGATAGACTGATCAATCCAAAACCAATGAAGACACTATGATGAAAAGATCATTTGAGATTGTGATCAGAATTATACTCCTAAGTAGTTTATTAATATTGTAAATATACATTATATATATGTCTATAAAGTAACATTAGATTTAGATTGAGGAAATATACAATACACATGACAGTGCAAGACTGATTTGATCAATCCTGTGTCCTGAAACAAAAACAATCCCTTTTCTTCCATTACTAACAACACACCACCAGTGGGTGTTCACAACCTGTGGAATAACCTTCTCCATTACACAGTCTTCTAGGGATGAACATCACTCTTTTTATAGGAACTGACCAGTTCTAAACATATTAGTTGTTTCCCAAAAGAGATTAAACAGTTTATAGCCAAAATTATTTAAGATGTATTAAAGACTTACCTCCTCCGTGGCTCTGACAGAGATATGGGAACCTCCACACATTTCCTAAGCCCACACAAAACCCTACACACGTCAGCATATACTGAGCCTTGTTATCCCATTTTGGTCTGGAGTCTGCCTCTTCTTTCTCAAGCACCTCAAGTTCTTCATGAGAGGGTATCCTGTCCTCCAGGCCAGGATTGGGCAACTGTAGCTTCACCATATTTTAAAATTCCTGACTGCAAACACTGCCCCAGTGAGGAAACAAGAGCTAGTTAGAAATCTGTGCAAAAAGAGAACATCTATTTGCTGTCTTCAGCTATATATAGCGAACCTTTGGCACTAAACTTGAAAGTGCAGGCTTGTGGTAAAAAGAAGCGTCAGCAAATCATTCGATTGACCAAGTCAGCTCTGACACTTATTAATGCTTTATCTGTCAAGGTTTTATAGAACAGTCTGTTCATCTAGTAGAAGACATTGATTTCAGCTAATGTAATTCAGGAGATAATTTGGCTATAAACTGTAATCGCCTATAAGGTTATGAAACACCCCTTGCCACTCCCCTGTTTAAACTCACTTAAATACATACATAGTCCTGGAAAATAGGGAGTAAAAAGATTCCACTGGCTTCAGAGTGAATATAAAGTTTTCTTGGTGTGTTTTAGCAGAAAGATAAACTGCTCGTGAATCACCATCACGTTCAGTTTTCTATAATGTATGCTTACCAAATTGTATGTTTTGTGATAATTACACAAACATGTTCTTCCTTCTCTCTAAGAATCTTACTCTACTACACGTTGTGACAAAAAGGATGCAGAATAAAAGTGATTATAAAATCTGACCTTTAAAATCATAATCATAATCCATTTACCCTATCACCTCTGATTACTATAGACAAGGTCTGAGGCCCTTGTAAAAGGGCTGAAATCAAAGGTCCCTTCACCTTTTGGATGACCTATTGATGACACTGGCCAAAAATAGAAGTAACACTGATAAACAAATATCTCAGATATTACATCCTCATTCTTTCAGTGCAATCATAACAAGACTGTTCAGTTTGTACCTCAGCATTATCAAAATATCACTGAGAACCATATATAAACTTTAAGAGAGTATATATGGTAAATGATTTTTGCCAGCTATGCACTACAGGTTCATTGCATGCACAGAGTGGTAAAAATAAAGAACTAGAAGGGATCTTGTAAGTCCAGCCCCTGACAAAGTAGGTGAACACATCACAGAGTCCCTTTGTAACCTTATCATGTTGGTTTAATTTTTATGTTTAGGTTTTGGGGTTTTGTGTTTGGTTGGTTTGGTTTTTTGTGTTGGTTTTGGGTTTTTGGGGCGTTTTTTGGTTGGTTTTTTTTTTGTACTTCCTATTTCTAGAAGGCTGGTCTAAAATTTCTGTCCTCTTATGACCCAAGAAGGCTGTTCATTATCTTTTGAATAGAAAAGTTACCAAGAAAAAAAAAATCTCAATCCTTGACATGGACAGCAGTGTATAGTACCCTAGATGGATCTTCCCTTTGCCTTCTAATCAAGTATTAATATTTCACTAACATGATTTGAAATACCTCTATCAATCTGCCTAGTGATAGCACTTACCTTGTTCATGACCCCGTAAGTTCTGTGGATGAGGTGTCACCTGATTAATCACTGGATCAACACCTTTTTTCTCCTTTGGTGGTTCCAACTAAGGATTTCCTAGCTGACAGTAGAAATTCTTTCTCTAAGTTAGCAAAAGCATATTTTAAATTGAATACAGTTTCTGCTACTCCAGTACATTTAGCTATTTATCTCTTCCTGAATTATACTTTTTCAGTATTCACAATACTTCTGAGATTGTATCATGAGTATTTCACTAACATGACACTATCCATAGTTATTAGTAGAAGAGGGACAGAAGACTGGTCCTAAACTAATCATCGAAGAACTGCATTAGTTCCTCCCTTTACACCACCATTTATCCTTTCAGCACAGCTTACCATCATCATGAGATCTTTACCTAGTTCTTTGTTCATGTTATAGCTCCTATTTAGCTCAGCTAATACAACCAGTTGTTGTCAAGTGTCAACAGGTCTACCGGACTACATTTACTGTTCCTCCTCTGTAAAAAAAAAATATCAATTTTTATTTACAAGTGGCAATAGAGAAATTTCAAATTTCACCTCTTCTCCTTCCAATTTTGCAGAAAGACATTGACCTACCAGTCAATAGCAGGAAACTGCACATTCCAGGAGATCACCACTCATCTGAGTTATTCTGCTTCCTGAATCATTAGAAAATAATCATATTATTCATGCTGTAGGGAATATGAGGCAACAATAAAAGCAGACAGAAGACAAATAGGAAACCCCAACTTTCTCCCCATAATATTTCTACATTCCCTGACTTGCAGCCTTTAGTTCTAAATCTTTACAAAGTCCTATGTAGAACCTCTTTCAATAACTGAATCAGATTATGATTACATGCTGTCCATAAAACATAATTCATAGATTCATAGATTCATAGATATTAGGGGTTGGAAGGGACCTAGAAGATCATCTAGTCCAACCCCCCTGCCCGAGCAGGATCACCTAGACCAAGTCACCCCTCTGATTGGTTACAGCTACAATCTAATGACTCTTTGTAGGCAAAAATCTTTGACATTCAAGATCCTGTGTAGAATTTATTGAGCCAAAATGAGTATGTTTGAGCACAGTGTAAGTGGTCATGGAAGGAATGAATGTTGCTTCCTTTTGGAATCAAATTATATTAGGACAATTTGATATAAAATAAATTCACATTCATGTTACGATGATCTGAAAATGTCTCAGGTAAGTTTCATGTGTAACCATGATCAAAAACCTCCTCTCAGCTTGCTTTCTACTGAAAAAAATCCCAAAATGTCTTTCCAGAGAAGTTTATCTTATTTGGCAATGCCTGGTTCCAGTGGCTGTTAGTTATCAGTTGTTAAATATTTGCAGAAGCAGATATGCTGGTATAGCATCTAGCTCAAATTTCTTGATCAGTGTAATTGTAGGGCTAATGAACCTGGCAGGCATGGTTCTTTTTCCTGAAGGACCTAGGGTAGTGATGACACCAGCTCCAGCACAACCTGAATTGCTTGGAAGGGTTGTCTATATTGCCACCCTGTGGATATAAACAAACGAGTTGGTGCTGCTCTGTGGTAGTTGCAATGAGTAATTCGATTATTTGGCAGAGCCCTTTCCTTTTCTCTAAGAAAAATAATTCAAGGCTTAGGTTTGGCACAACCCATGGGGTTTGCTCTGGATATGAAACCTCTGGGAAATCGATCCTTTCGCAAGGTATGTTTTGTAAATTGATAATTATGAACATGGGAGAAAATGTACATTTAGATGGAATCACTTGTATTAAAACATTTCTAATGACAAGTGAATAGGCTATATAAAAAAAAAGTAAACTTATCCATAAGTAACTCTCAATTTTACAAAAACTTAATCAAAATGGAAATATCTCTCTCACAGGTGAGTTGACTGATTGAAGGACCTGACTGAAGCATCTGTCTTCTTCTGCCTTCCCCCATAGGCTGGAGGGGAGTGTACTGGGAGAAGCTCTTCTGGTTGGATGCTGTGGAGGGGAAGAAAAGGAGTAATAAGCAAGACAGATTAGGGGCCTGCTCTTGAGAAACACAATTCCTTTCATTTAAAACCATGAGGAAGGGCAGAGAACAGCAGTAATATATATGGTTTGCACCTAAACAGCCCCAGGAATGATATGCAACACAGTCCTTTCCTTGTGATCCCTTCATCACTGGTATGACAGACAAGTCTGTAACTCTCCAGATATTTTCAGTGACATTGCTGAGCATTGCAGCTAAAGGCAATTACTCAAACACCAAATTTGTTCTCTAATTTTGCCTTACAATATACGATCCCAATAGGATTAATTACATTATTTTCTGACCCTTTTTAGTGCTGTAGCAGATAACCTGTGTGAAATCTCTTGCTCTAGTGATTCTACAGCAATATCTCACCAATACTGAGATTTTTTTCTTTCAGTTACATTCTACTTCGTAGTTAAAGCAACATTCTACTTTGTAGTTAAAGCAACATATACAATAATTGCAATTAATCTTGGTTGTGTGATGAGCCTAAAACTGGGAAAGGTGGAAATGTAAAGATGGTGTTAACTATAAAACCAAATGCCTAAAGTACAGCATTCTTATTTGGAAGTGTGAAGTGGTAAGGATGCAATAAAAGTGAAGAAGAAGAAAATTCAGAGGTTAAAATTATCTCTCTGACAGACTGTTTCTGGCAAAATCTGCTTGGACCATCTTTTAAAATACATGGAGAAAACACAAAATGTTTTATAAGATGCCAATGGGTAAAAACCTTAATCAGCTATGCAAAGAGGGAGCACTGGACCCCAGGTTCAGGAGGAGACTCAAAATTCTCAGCCTAGGGCACACTAATGATCATATTAATACAGTAGATACACAGGCCAAATATTTCAGAGTTGTTTAGCTTTAAGGCTAATAATCAATGGCACGTGGTTTTAGAGTTTACCTTGCCAAGAAATGTCCTGCAGATCTTTAACCTGACCTAAGTTTTATGGTCTGTTGTCCTCAAACTTTACCTGATAAGTAACTTAAAGATACAGCTCCTCAGCTGGAATTATTTGATTTCCCATGTGTGTGCTTCAAGGCTGCTGCCGTCAGCTTGCAACAGTTCAAGCAAGGATACCACAAAGGCTTTGGAGAAGTTCAATAAACTTTGGAGGCTAAATCTATTTCCATGTAATTGTATTCTCCAGGTGGGAAAGAAGTCCTTTTTTTTACCAGCAAGTGTCACTGAAAATTAAAAACAGAACAGCACTGAGCTCTCTTTGAAACTCTGTCTTGGGCTATTGGGAACACAACAGAGATAGGGTGTCATATACAATGACTTCGACAAGCATCCTATTCTGGAGTGGTTTTATGGTGTCAGGGAGTTTCATTCAGCAATCTGACATGCCTAGAATTTGCCAGTCCATGTTTACTGTGTAAAGAAGCAGTGTCCTTAGCCTCAGAGGAATTAAAGGGAATAAGCCATGAACATCCTCTTTGTTGTAGTTCATCCAGGACTGAGCTGACCCTGATGCCTACGTGAACTTTTCTCCTTTTTATCTTCCAGAAATGGATGTGATCTTTATTTTTGTATATATATATATATATATATATATATATATATATCAGCTTTGCTTATAAATATTTCACTGAAGTAATACGAGTTCCATCAGCATCAGCCTTCTTCTTTGCTTTGTTTTGTTGACATCAGGCAGAGATGCTGTCCTTAATAGTCCACTGCATACTTTCAGAAGATCCCCCCAATTGCTGCTTTCATCTTTGAAGAATACATTTCATCTTCAGACTCACTTTGGAGGGAACTACAGGTAAGGTGCATAGGTGCATATAGAAATCCTTCTGTGGACAATATCAACTGTCCTCATCTCAAATGGCCAGTGTCACCCCAAATTTCTTAGCCAGTGAAGTGCTATTGCTTGGATATCTCTCACCACATGCATCTTTTCTCCAGCAGGCAGCAGAACATGTTGACAGCTGTACATTGTTGCTTGCCATATTAATTGAGCAATTAGCAGTGCTCTTTCATCAAGGTTCTTGCTGATTTCTTTTCCAGGGCTGTAGTATACAATGAAATGTTAATAGGTTGCTGAATTACATCCTCTGCGTGCCACCTTTGCATAGATATCTATCGCAACAGCCACTTTGGTGGAGACAAGTTCATTCTGTCCTGCTCACCGAGCCTCACATTGTTTCTCATCGTTCTTTATGCAGTTGTATTAGGACCAGAGAGCTCTGACTGTAGCATCGCAGGTGTGCTCCAGAATAGCTCATGGGAACAGAAGTTGCCGCCGTGGCTGATGGCTAGAAAACCACAAGGGGGAGGTAGCATTTAAGGATAGGATGTATCAGCCGCTTCAAGCGAGGACTTCATTCTGATTGTGTAAATCGAGTTTAAAAGCAACGTGGCTCAGAAATACAAACCCACGGGGGCAGTTACAAAAGAGAAGGTGAAGAGGCATTTTCCCAGTAGCTGGACGGCTCATCCTGGATTAAGAACGGGGCTGTCAGGGGTGCACAACAACTCACAATCCCTCTTCACTATTCCAACTGTCCTACAGAGTCTTATTTCTTCCAGAGGCACCATTTATTTTCAGTTATTTGTTCGTTGCCATTAGTATTACACACAGTATCAAGCACTTTCAGAGCTATTTTACCACTATCATAGAATCACAGAATGGTTTCATAGAATCATTAAGGTTGGAAAAGACCCTTGGGATCAAGTCCAACCAATAGTTTCAGTTAGAAGGGACTTTTAAAAGTCATCTAGTCCAACCACCCTGCAATGAGCAGGGACATCTTCAACTGGATCAATTGCTCAGAGTCCTGTGCAAGCAGGGTAGCACTCACAGGGGGAATCTGATCTCTTGACCACAGCAACTGCCTGGATGCTGATGTTGGAAACATCCCTCAATGGTGTCTAGGTGGACTGAGATACCCCAGACAGTTGTTCTAGTAAATTCTAAGTGCTCACTACAGTGTGAGAGCATGATCAGTTCTTGTTCTTAAACTGTGTAAGAAATGCATCTTTACTACAAACAAAAGACAGTCTCATGTGCCCATCCTTGCACAGGCAGGAATGATTTCCACTGACTAGATAAGATTATGCATGGCTCGGTCAAGTCCTTAATTGACAAGAGGAACTGCTTAGGGAAACCCCTGGCTGAACACTGGATCCTCCACCCCAGGCTGTTAAGCAGCGTTTCAAAATACACAGATAACGTCTATCAGTTTATACAGCTGGAGCTCCCTGGGGAAAACCTCTGGCATGGCCCCAGGGGCTGGGAGAGCTCCTGCAACAATCACTTTGTTTTGTTGTGAAGCTGCTGGCAGACCGGTTCATCCTCTCCTTGCAAAGCTACCCTAAATCTCAGTGAGTTCCTTCTTTGCAGATCCATCCGTTGTCTCTGCTAAGAGGTTGAGTGGCCTTGCTATGCACACTCACAGACTTCTTATCCAGCTGCACCACGACTAACTACAGAGTAAACTTGAATTTCATCCTTTTATCACAACAATAGCCTAAAGTATTTTGATTTTGCCACATACCTGGAACGTCGATCACTGTTTCTGTCTTCCATCCTGCAGAGGAATGCTCGTTATTTTTGAACCAGACCCTCAGAGTGGCTCCACTTTGCCTGCCCCCCTTCAGGAGCACCGTTTAAGGAAGATAACCCCTTTCTAGCACTCAGTCCAAGTTGCACTCTCCCGGGGCAGCAGCTGCATCACACAACAGACAGACCAAAGGTTCTGCTTTTGTAGAAAGCACAAGTCTTAGAGTGTTTCCTTACCTGTGTCTAAATACAGCTACTGCCCTGTGGGGCATGGACTGGGGACGATTTACCTGAGATGATGAGAGACCAGCAAATGCAAAGGATTGTGTCAGAGACATTAAATATCCTTTATTAAGTGATCAAGGACTCCAGTTGTAGTTCTTCACAGAGAGCAGGAAGAAAACATCCACACAGGGAAAAGAAAAGGAGCTGATGTGAAGAAAGAGCCATCGGAGGGATCCTGGGGGAAGGCAGAAGGAATTACCCCACCCTTTCCGGGGGTGGTCACCTTTAAACACTCATCATTAGGGAAAGGTGGTGCTCTTACTTGTTTAATGCTACTGTTCTTTCCTAACAAAGAAAAACTTTCTAACATATTCTCAACACCAAGACCAAAACTTTTTACACGACAATTTAAAAATTGTCTGATTTGTAAAACCTTAAAATTTTGCAGTTTCCCTGAAATTTGGGAGGAATAGCAAATTTCATTCCTCCTACCCAGCTTGCTCAAGTTACAAAACAGTACAGAAAGATGCAAGGGTTTTTATTGTTATTGTTTGCTTAACGAGTAACCATTTGCATAACAAACAGAAGTTCATTAAAAGTCTGAAAACAAATTATTCTCCTGTTTTACTTACATATGGGCTTTTCCAAACAAATCACCAATCCAGAACAACAGCTGCTGGGCAAGAAAAAGCTCACAACAGAACTTTCAACATCATCCACAAAGGGTTCCCCTTTGGTTTCAAAAGTACATAGCATACCAACAAACAAGAGTTAGGGTAGAAACTAACAGGACTGCTGTTTCTAAACCAGTTTAATGCTTTTAAAACTCCTCAAAAAACTCTTCAGTCATAATACACTGATCTGCAGTGTCCATGAACAACAGTTTAACAGTTAGTTGTACAAATAATTTAACACATTAAAAAAGTGAAAGTGATTAGCAAACATTTATTACAGTTCATCCAACCCTGTACAATCAAACATATGATGCTTCAACTTAGGTATTTCTACTGGAAAAAGTATTTTAAACTCTTTTTTTTTTACCCTTTTCTTTAAATATTTTGCATTATGACAGCAACTATGAAAAAAATATTAAATGTTTGATCTTTTAATCTAATAACTTATGAATATGTACAAACTGAAGGCATGAATCTCAAATAAATTGGCTTTGATTCAATGGCTGCTGTTTGTCAGCAGAGCTGCTTAACTTTTTGTAGGTATGAAATGTGCCACAGCTGTCTGGTCAGACACTTCCCACATGCTGGAGGAATTACATATAGGGTAAGTTAATAAAGATATTTTTAATATTGATTTTATATACTTAATTCTTATATTCAAGCTGGGTAATGGGGGCATGTACATAAGCCAGCTGCAGCAGCTTGGCTCAGGCTGCTGCACAAAAACAGTAACTAAACTGCCTTTTCATTACCCAACCTGCACTTACTTAACATCAGATAAATTTTGGCCTTTCTGGTGTTTGTGATGGTATCCCTTTTTCACTTTCACTAAAAAATTGTATTAAATATATATATAATCAGTACACAAAAGACTAGAAAAATTAATATAACAAGCAAAATCACAACTGAAAAAGAGTAGTTGGGAAATACTTCTCTGTTTAGGAATTTTGTTTCATGTTATTTTTGCCAAGTAGCTGGATTAGGTTGCACACACTACTTCAAAAGACTGATCTGCTGTCTTCCGTGCCCATACTGAAATGAAACTGGGAAGAAACACCAGGATAAAAACCCACACCTACTGGAGCTCTCTTAAATTTCACTGAGCTGGATTGCTTCCCTTTCATGGAGCAGCTGATTGCCTAGAGCAATGTTTGTCAAGCCTAGCCCTCAGTAAATAAAGAACTGCTAATTAAGTAACTGACAACCTCCCAACACTAATGAAGTAACAGAGAGCACCAAGTGTTATAAACAAAAGGGTAAGGGCTGGCCATTAGAGGTCTAAGGCTGGATTAGAAAGGAGAAAGAGTTATTCTCCAAACTGCATGGCACATTCGAAAAAGAAAGTGGTTCCTATTACAAGGACCCAAAGGAGACTCAAAGTTTTAAGAGATTTCAAGCATGGAAATGAACTGGGTTGGGTTTTTTAAATCTAGATCTGTTTATTTTACTGTGCTAACTAAATTTAAAAGCCTCCTTTCTTAAAAGTTGCAAAGCTTGTGTGCCTGTAGGCTGTGATGGTCACATGCATACAGAGTGATGTATGCATGTGACTATAAACTCAAATTTTAAAGAGTTGTGACAAAAGTACTTCATTTCTGGGAGAACTGAGATGGTCAGAGGTAGCAGCCAGTGCCCTGGGATGCAGTGGCAGTGGCATGGCAACATCTGTCATGGAGGCACATTGCTGGATCACAACTAAATCCCTGGCAGAAAAAAACCATCCTAAGTATTAACATATCTCCAGCATGATGAGAATGTAGCTTTGACCTTGTACACCCTCTAGTATTCAAGCATGGATCCCTCAGTCCAGTTGAAAAGTTAACTGCTTCTTTATGTTGTTATTTTGACCAGCATCTTTTGGATGTTTTGCTCATAAAATACTATTTATACATTAAGCTGGAAGACAGTGCAAGACTGCTTCATTGGAAACATGCACATACCTTTCTCCCCCTCAGAATGCTAACACCTCCATTGATACACATCCATTCACACATACAGATATTTGTGTAAGTGTCCATATATACACAGAGGATTTATGTGTAGCATAAAGAATATGCAGTTTGCTCCAACGTGGTCTCTTTTGAACACCTGCCTGAAAAAAATCTTGCTTAAACAAACAAACAAACTTGGAAAAAAAAATAAATATAGCTGTAATACATGACATAAAACATCAGGGATAAGGAGCACAATGTGCTACCTCACCTGGGGGAGACAAAAGACAAATCACAGTTGTCTATTGATGGAGTATGACCACCTACCAGGTAAATCTCTGTAAACTGAGTACTGATTTGCTGCTTCTGATACCTAAGGAAGCTGGTTTATCTCTATACTATATTGCACTCTGCAATAACAACACACAGAGTTGAAGAGCATGCATAGCTCCCTGGAGCATCTGCTGTTAGACAGTGAAAGGCACCAACACTGCACATGTCCCATGCAAATACAAGTGCAACAAGGAGGAGAAACAAAACACAGTAGGAGAATTTAACAGCTTCAGGCTACAACTGTGATTGTCCCTACTATGCACAGGGGATCATGAGAAATCCCAGTACCTCCCTTGCTTATCTTTTTCCCAACATGGCCTTTTCTGCCCTCTTGAACTTTTGCAGTTCAATAGCTAGTTCCCAGTATCTCAGATACAACCACATAAGTTTTCCATTTTGACTTTTGTTTTTGTTCAGCAGATTGCCACAGTAGTTATCATGTTTGAAAATATCTTTTAAGCCACTTTCCACATGTAGAGACACAGCAACTGGATCAGTTCCAGCTTTAACTAGCAGATTTTTTTCTATTTCTAGTCTCTGGCTTCTGGGTACAACAAGACTGCAGTAGATATCTTGTCTTTCTTTAAGTCCCTCTTCAAATTCTTTTAGTAAAATATTGGCTCTCTTTTGCCATCCTTCTTCCTTTGACAGACAACTTCGGTACAAGCTACCTGCTGCTCCTGAGTGCAAAAGGACTTGCTTTTCTTGCTCTAACTTCTCCTGCTCCTGCTCTAGGATCCTTCTTTCTTCTACTAGTTTACGACTCTGAGAGACGAGGGCTTCACGATAACTCAGGGTTCTGTTCCTTTCCTTTTCAAGCTCCAACTCCAAGTGAGCAACTGCACGACGATTTTCTGTGATTAAGTCCCGGTACTTGGCTTCCAGGTCTTTTTGTAAAGATGAATGCTTTTTATAATATTCTTTTTTTTCTCTTTCTATTTCTTTTTGACATTCTCTGGTCCAGATCCAACCTAGCATATACAAACATTAGTATTAACACATATAACACATAGATGAGTATGATGAATTCTTCTCTAAAGAAGCTATTAAGTGGTAAAAACTTTTATTTTCTGCCCTCCTCAGTGATATTAACTTCTATTCACATGTCCCAAATGTATTCCTGTGGCTCTATGTTTCATGGTAAGTCACAGATTCAGATATTAGGGGTTGGAAGGGACCTAGAAGATCATCTAGTCCAACCCCCCTGCCCGAGCAGGATCACCTAGACCAA
>JAOEGS010020708.1:0-15487 GCA_025447755.1 Corythornis vintsioides
ATTGCCTCTTGTCCTATCATTGGATGACATTGAGAAGAGTCTGGCTCCATCCTCCCTACACTCACTCTTAACATATTTATAGACATTAATGAGGTCCCCCCTCGATCTCCTCTTCTCGAGGCTGAAGAGCCTCAGCTCTCTCAGCCTCTCCCCATAAGGGAGATGCTCCACTCCCACAGGTTTTCCCTTTTTGGATGCTGCCCTGTGCTGCAGCGTGGATCCCCCTCTGAAACCACCATCTCCCCAGGCTTCACTGTGAAGCTGGAGCACCTCCCTGAAGCACCCATCTTCCAGGTGTTGCTCAGCCTCAGTCAGCAGCATAACACTGGGAAGGGGCTCTAGATACTGCAGTACCTCCTCCAGAGCTAGAGACATGGAACAGGATGGAGCTGATCCATGCCACAGCCAGAGCGATCAGCACTCCATGCCTGCAGGCTGCTAACAAGATTATCAAGAAAAGAAACTGGCTATATTATTATTATTACTTTTCAACTAGACAAGTAATCAAATTAGCTCAGTCATATACTTCAAAATGGTAATCCATTATTGTAGGCAATTAGTCCAAAGTAATCTCATTATACGCTGAGCAACTAGTTGGTAGAGTCAGATGGAAAAGGGGAAGCATTTTTATGGATGTTATTTTGCAGTGGTGATCTTTGCATGGCTCCTGTGACAAATCCCTGCCCCATTGCTCTTAGCTGGCACAGCTTTAATGGCAATTAAATACAGTTCTGCTCCTGGGGGCTTCCCTCGCTGCCTGTCACTGGCCCGGGTCAGCGGAGTTGTGCTACATCTAGGGCAGTGTAGAACGAGACCAATTTGTACCCTGGGAATATTTAATATCCCTTTCATCTTGAAGGGAGAGCAGGTTTGGAGACTGCAATCCAATGCCCTGGCACTGTGGATATGGAGTTGGGTACCAAGGACTGCTTTTGATGGCAGGAGAATGAATGTCAGCCTGTGGGACAGTTTCCTTCCAGTGAGGTGGCTGGGGGACAGGTGCCAAGCAAGGTTTTCCTCCCATTGGGTCTGGGGGAAGGGAGCGGCAGGGTGCAGAGGGCCAGGGCCCAACACACCCTTTTCTTTTGCCTTCCGTGTCTTTCAGGGAGCCATCCTCACCACCATGCTGGCCACCAGGAACTTTTCCGGTAGGTGCTATCTCCAGGGTTCATCTCCTTGTCTTACAGGGTGTCCAGGGCAAACATGAGGGTCCCTGGAAAGCTGTCTTTGCCTCACATGTCACAGAGGCACTGGGGTTACAGCCTGGCATTGTGTGGTGGTCCAGGTTGGGTCACCACCTGTCAACTCCAGGCTGGCTGCTGGCTTGGGATGCAAGAGAAAAGGTGTCTGGCTGAGGTGTGGTGGTCACCAGAGATTTCAGCTTTTGGAGGTTGCATGTGCCCAGCCAGCTGGCATGTGCCAGGGTGAGGATGGGTGCTGGGGCAGCCAGGGCTCAGACAGCTGTTTTGTGTCCTCCTGGAGATACTTGTGGCTCAGGTAGAGCATCTTCTGCACCAACAAAGTGTCAGAAAGGTCCCTGGGTGCCACTGTAGCCAGATGGCAGCAGGGTTCCTCTGGTCCCTTACAGCTTGCCTGCCTGGTACCAAGCCTTGCTGCTGAGATTTCACAAGCCAGGATCACTGGGTTCCAGCAATTCCCAGACACAGAATAAAAAAGGAGATGGGTACTGTAGAGCTTATCCATCTGATGTCACCTCCAACCCTTCCCAGTACTGGGGGTGATCCTGTCATAGGTGCTGCCATGGTGGGATGAACCAGCCAAGCCTGGCATGCCAGCAAAGCAGGCTGGTGGCAGCTGCTTGATGTTGGATGGGTGTTTTGGGCTGCTTTGTTGAGGTGTAGCAGGTGGGCAGGGAGGAGATGGGGGCTGCTGGCCCAGCCAGGTGCCAGGGGAAAGGGCTATGTCTGAGGTTGGTATCTGCATTTGTTGTGGGGGGATCATGCTGACACATTTAGCACTTGTGGGCAGTGTGTGGTGGGGCTGGAGGAGACTAACAGCTGGGGGGATCCGGTGTCAGGTCCTGCATGGGGACACAAAGCATCAAAGGGCAGGAAATTCAAAAGCATCACTAGTAGCACTGCCCATCCCACACAGCCCAGGGGCTCACTGGTCCTCCCTGCCTGTGAGCCAGTGGGTAATGAGCTCCGATCTGGGGCTGAGCCCCACCAATCACCAATCCCACCCTGCTCCAGGGGTGCAGAGGAAGCAGGGTGGCTTGTGAGGGCGGGGAGCTGGGGCAGTGCTGGCCACAGTAGGTGGGAACTGGGGAAGGCATCTGCTTTTCATCATTGTCAAAATGTGGGCTGCAGCTGTCGGGCTGACGGGCTGGCAGCACATGATCCCAGCAGCATGGGGCTAAAATTAGAGGGTGGCAGGCGAGCAGCCCATTCCACCACACTGAGCCGTACTCGGTCACCAGTACCCCCTGGACACAGCCTGCCTGCTGCCAGACAGCCCCACTGGCCCCTCTAAGACACCCCGAGGACTCAGCGTGACATTAGGAGATGGGTCATGCCCCTGTCTGAGAGCTGCCGGGACAGAACTGGACGGTGCTGACAAGATCACCCCTGAGCTTGTGGGGGCTGCACTGAGGGTTGCTCAAGTGAAGACGAATCCCACCAGCCAGTTCTGTGGGGTCTTGCCACTCTGACATCCAACATCATGCTGCTGATCCTTGGCCTCCTGGTCTTGGTGCCCTGCCTGGCTCTCCTAACCTCCTTCCTCCTCTCTCCAGGAGGCAAAAGTGGTGGCAATAAGAAGAATGACGGCGTGAAGGTAAGTGCCCTCCCCACTGCCCTCTCCTGCCTGCCCCTCAGCTGCTGGGGCGGCGGTGGGGTTCTCCATGCCATGCCCATGGTCCCCACGACACCTTTAAAGGGCATCTGTTGGCCCGGCTGTCCCAGTGTGTCCCTGTGCCAGACTTGACTCCTGCCAGGACAGGCAGTGCCCAGGAGGATTTGGCGGCGAGCAAGGGGAGTGGGCTCGTGCCGGAGGGGTGCATGGGGGCAATTTGCTGCTGTTTCATTGCCTGCAAAATGTGCTTGCACCTTGTTGCCCCGATAAGGGGGAGAGGCTCGACCAGGAGAGGGGCAGGGGACATGTGGGGACAGCTTTGCAGTCCAGAGCCATGGCTTCAGCCTGGCAGTAGCCATACAGTGAGATGGGAGGCTGCATCTTCTGTTCACCCCAGAACACTATGGCTGGGGTCATGCCCCAGCTCCTGTCCCATCACATCCCAAGGGTTGATGTGCTGCTGGGTGGCACATGGGTGCCTTTAACCTTCTTGGCCCTGTGTGCCCAGTGCAGACAGAACAAAGGAACCCGGTGATGCTTGACAGAGAAAGTGGCTTGGTGATGTTCTTAAAATAAGTTGGTGCTTGGAGGACCTTATTTCTTGGGCTGGATAGCTCTCAGGTTCACCTGCCCATCTAAGGTGGGGCCACAGCTCTAGGACAAAGTAGCTCCTGAAGACAGCAAAATCCTACTCCCAAGAAGCTTTTTGTAATGATACAGAGATGTGGTTAGCAGTGATGAGTGAGCTCTGTCAAACTCCTGCAGGAAGGAATGGTCCATATGAGGATCTTTCCTTACTTATTCCCTTCATGAATACAAGCTATCACTCAGCAGGGGAGAACTGGTGTGATCACATCACCCATCATTACTGGGCAAGGTGCTGGGGAAGCAGAGCTTTGGGAAACCAACTGTCTCTGCTACTCTGAGACCCCAGCTGCTTCTGGGAGTCACCTGAGAAGTGACACCACAGGTAGAGCTAACTTAGTATGACTGCTGGAACACAAGTGAGAGTGATCAGGAGATGCATTTTTAATCTGTAAAAGGAGGGACTGGAGGATGGAGAGGCTTAATCAGGCACAATCCTGAAACTAGTTTTCCAGCAGAAAAGGTCAGTATTGTATTTCATCTCTAGAACTGCAGGGATGATGTGGTGGTAGAAGACCATTTGCCAGCCCATCTTGCTGCTGATGTTTCCTTTTTGTCTTGAAAGCAGCTTTGGGGCAGATGTTATCCTGGGAAGAGGGGCACTTGATGTTGTAGCAAAATAGCTAATTTGGGTGAACAGCTTTCTGGCCCATCACTGAAACTCAGTATGAGAGTCTGGTTTCAGAGCAGGATCAGAGGGGCTGAGCTTTGACCCCAATTCTCAGCCCCTTGCTGGTGAGCAGGGATCAGAGAGTGAATCTATCCTGAGTGCAGTCTGCCAGCCAACACTCAGTGCAAGAGGGTGTGCAAACTGGGAAATGAGTTTGCTTTTCCATCACCACTTCCTACAAGTGGAGGTGGCACTGCCTGGCTAAATGGCCAAGAAGATAGAGGAGTAGAAGACAAAGTAGAGGAAGGGTCATTCTCATTCCCCTGCTCACCTGGGGAGCACTTGCAGAGTAACACCCTCATGGGCACAGAGTGGCTGTGTGCTCCAGGAGAAGCTTTAATGGCCATGATGGGCAGCTGGCAGGTGCCAGGGCATCACTGGACAGTGTTAATCTCTTTACATCCTGATGGAAAAGTGAGGCAGGAACCTGGAAACTTGCCTCAGGTGGGTGGGAAGGTGGGAAGGGAAAGTCCTGCCTTCTCAGGACAGGACTGAAAGTCAGGCCACATGGTGAGGTTCAGAATCAGAAGAGCTGAGCTCTCATTTGGAGAATCTTGCTCAACTGACCATCCTGATGAGAGCAGGCAGGTCCGAGGCAGTCACCCCTGCTGTTCCTGCTCAAAGCTATGCAGGTAACTCATGCTGCCTGCAGAGCCCTCCAGCAGCAGGATGGTGCTAGCCCAGGCTCAGAGGATTTGAAACTCACCCTCCTGAGGAGGTTCCTCCCCTAATGAAAGCATTCACAGGGTCAAAAATGCCCCTCAAGTCCTGCTCTGGGATCTGTGGGAGGTCTTCTGGTCCCAGCAGCTTACAGAACCTTCTCTGCCCTTTGTAATGTCACATCTCGTCACATTGTAAACTAATGAAATCACTGCCCCGTGTTGCATCCTGTCCCGTCCTAAATTAATGAGCTCACTGCCCTGTGTTGCATTCTGTTACTGTATGTCCAGACTCGATGCGGTCACTGCTTTGTGTTGCATTCTGTTGCGTCTGAAATCTCTGCAGTTTACTGCCCCGTCCCAAGTCCTCAGGGAGCAGAAGCTGTCAATCCTGCTCACCCTGCCCTTTAGGATATTTTTTGTTCTGGTGAAGGAAGGGCAAGGATTAATGTAGGACCTGGTGAGGGACAGGAGAGCTGCACTGGCACAGGGGGAAACTCAGCTGCTGGGAGCCACTTAGGATGTGAAAGGAGCCACAAGGGAGAATGGTTATCAGCAGTTGTTACACTGCAGCCCACCCACACATCCTGACAGGTCGAATCATGTACTTTTAAAAGAGATTTGCACTGTATGTACTGCTTTTCCCTCTGCAGGGCAGGCAGAGCTGGTGCCTTGTTAAATATGCTGGTTAACACACACTGTTATTTGGCACTGCAGCTTCTGATTCCAGCACACCCTGTTGTTTATCCCCCTGGGGCTGGAGGTGGAGAGAGGCCATTAGGCAAGCATTCCTGTCCCTCTGTCTAGATTAGAGATGGAGATGAGGAGCAGAGCACAGTGAGGAAAGAGAGTCCAGAAGTCAGTTGGGATTGCAAGCAGAAACATGGCTATGAGGTCATCTGACCCAAAAGCCTTAAAGTTTAGTGCTTTGGAGATCAATGGATTGAGGTGGACATCTGTGTGTGTAAGGTCTTCTCTTTGGAGGAGACTTGTCCTTTAAAGCACAAGGAGCTATTCTCAGGACAGCTTCCCACACAGTGTGCCTGCTTTGCAGGGTCAATTGGCAATTAGCCGTGCTGGCTTTAAACCAGACAACTTAGTAATGGTCTAGGTCCAAAACTAATTGAGCATCTCCACACTAGTCAGCTGCATGGATAGGTGCATGCAGAACAGCTCCAGCATCTGTAACCATCAGTATGACATTCACACAGGGGGCAGAGCTGCACAGATGGTGGAGCTGCCTTAGCTTTCCAGCATCCCACTCATGTTCCTGTGAGTTTTCTGGCCTGTCCACAAAGCCACCAGAGTAGTCATTGACTCTGAGAGAGCTCCCTTTTGGACTAGCCAGATCCTTGGGATGAGCAACACCAGATTGTAGCAGGTCAAATAAAGTGGCAGCGATAAAGTGGCAGCAGGAAGGCAGGGAGGGAGTTGGCATGGCACCACCAGCACAACCTTGCAGGAGCACCAGGCTGCCCCCCTCACACCTTTCATTTGACCCTCCACAAGGACCACAAAGGGTGGCTCAGGAGCTACTGCCTCTCACGTGCCACTCTCTGCCTTTCTCACTCTGTGTCTCTTCCTGTTCCATCTCTTCTCCTTGTTTTTCCAGAAAAGAAAGTCCAGTTCCAGCGTTCAGTTAATGGTGAGTGTCCTTCGTCTTCCTCAATGCTGATATTGCTGGGCCTCTCCCACGTGTTCCAGCTTTCCCCATTTTTGGAAGTTACCTCGGGGTAGGGAAGAAGGGACACCGGGGTTGGAGGGAACATCCTCAAAGCTGTATCACCCACAAACCCCATTAACAGGGTTGGTGCAGGCATTTGCTGGCCACCAGCTGGTGGGAAGCCAGCCCTGGTTCTTGCTGATGGGTTCTCATGCCGTTTCTCCCAGTTCTCCTGACTCAGGTCTGCAGGCTGCATCGGTCCAAGGAGCCTTGGAGAAACACCTTCCATGCCTCTGCGGGGACTGTATGGTCATGGGACACCTTGCCAACCTACATCGGGGTATTATGGGTAATACATAAGCAAGGCTCTGCTGGGAAGAGCTAGCAGAGCCATTGCTCTAGCTCCGCTAGCAGAGTCGCCTTGATGGGGCTCCTGCAGAGAGACGGGGGTCAGTACCCCCCTCCCCCCAAATCTGTGTAGTGCTCAGCTGTTTCTTGAAAGAGCTGTGTCTCAGCCTTTGGTGGTCCATGTGGGTCTTGGAAGCACTCTGTTTTATTGTACATTTCTCTCCCTACTCTGCGGTCAGTGTGGTCTCTCTCACTCCTGCACAGTCCCCTCTTTCTCATCCCAGCTCCTCCTCGCTGTTTAATTTGTACATCTCTCTCTTTATTGTACAGTCAACATGGTGTCTTCCACCCCTGCACAGCCCCTCTCCCTGCCCCTCTGGCAACGCTTCTAGGAACCCACCAAATCCCCCCAAGACCTGCCCCGTCTCTGTCCCCACAGGCGTCGGTAGGAAAGGCAGCGCCGTTCCTACGAGATCCTCAACAGCCCAGCTCTTGTGCCCTTGGCTACAAGGAGTGGAGGTCAGGGAGGACTCTGCCAGTGCTGCCCTAGAGCTGTGATTGAGGACGGGTTGGACCTGCTGGTGTTTTCCTTGGTTTCTGTCCTTTGGCACAATCAAGCGCTGCGGGGTCGGACTCGGGGGGCTGTCAAACACACAAGCTCCATCTGGTGTGGGGTGAAGACCCCTCTTAGCATCCCATCTTTCCTTTCTGTTCTTTGCTCAGGAATCATCGGAGAGCACCAATACCACCATTGAGGATGAAGACACCAAAGGTACTTTCAGGGGCACTGCAGGAGGCAGACACGCTGTTTTGGAGGAGTGCTTTGGGGTTATTAGTCTGGCCACCCCTAATGAGATACCATGAAACCCACCATCAGGAGCTGCCTTGGGGTCATTCAGAAGGTGCTTTGACTCCTCAGGTGGTTTCACTGCTGGATGACTGCTATGTGCAGCTGAGGCACTGCTGGCAAGGAGAGGAAGGTCCCAAAATCAGTGATATTCCCTAAAATCAGGGGTGGAAATGGCAGAAATCAGCAGGGATAGAAGCCCAGCTGCCCGAAAATGGCCCTCTGGGAAAAGCATCCAGAGGAAATCCCTTTCTCCTGCCTGCCAGAGCTGGCTTTCTAAGAATAACTCAGGGAATAATTTATCAGTGCTAATTTGTAAAGTCTCTTGACAAAGTGATCTCAGCTCAAAGCAAGATGGACTTTGGCCTGTTGCGAGAGTTAATGAGAAAGGGCTCTCTAGGAGTGGCAGTGGAGACAGGCAGAGCTGGAGAAAGGATGGGGATCCTTCTCCTTTCTGAACAGCTCTCAGGAACATGCTCCGTCTCCTTTTATTAGCCATGATACAGAAATGTCAAGCATGATGCCAATTTGCATTGGAAACAGAGACTGGTTAATGAGCCTGCTATTACCTCTGACAGCCCCTGCATCCCCAGGGAGCTAAACCTGCTCTGGCAGCCCAGTACCTTCCCAGAGGGGCACAGGTGCCATGCCCTTTGTGTGGTCCCTCCTCGTGTCACCTGGGGTGCCTGTCCACATCACCAACCTGTCCTCTTCCAAGCTGAGAGCATCCTTGGTTCAATTTGCTCTGGCTGGCCCCTGCAGTCAGTTCACAGGGTAGAAAGTCCCAGCACAGTGAGGCCTGCAGCCAAGACCAGCCTGTGCCAGCTTTTGGGCAGAGGGCAGCTCACTACTCAGTGATTAACCCTTTTGCTCTTTAGTTTTTTCAGTTTTGCCTTGACTTTAGAACTCTTTCCTCTTGAGTGAAGAGTCCTTCCTCACATTTCTCTCCCAAGTTGCTCTCCTGTTTTTACCATGGACAGTTTCCAGTGTCCCCCATGGTCTGTTTCTAATATTGCAACACCAGCACTTCTGGTTTGTTTTATCCCTTTATTTTTTTTCTCTTTAAACCAACAGTACGGAAGCAAGAAATCATTAAAGTCACAGAGCAGCTGATCGAAGCAATAAGCAACGGTGACTTTGAGTCCTACACGTGAGTGTTCCCAGTGTGGCCAGGGTGGGGGCTCAGCCTCATGAAGTGGGTGCTCTCACTGTGACAACTCAGCCTGGAAGGTTTTACTGCTGTCCAGGGCAGGGTGACTAGGCTAACACGGTGGTGGGGCACAGAGACCATTCAAAAGAAACAGGGGACATCAGTTTCCAAACCTGATGTTTCTCTCATGCTAAGCTGACCATGATCTCCCTGATCTCATTGTCATGGATGAGCCCATTTTCTGTTTTGCAGGAAGATGAATAACTGTAAACATGATTTATAGCAGAAAACAGAACATTGCATCCATGGTTTCCATTATATCCAGATTGCTGCAGGCTGCTTGGAAGCATATCTGCTTTCTACACTCTGAGCTGATGTTCTTCAGAGTACACTACTTCTGTGTCCAAAGCCTACTTAATTAGCAATGTCTGAATAAGTGCAGGTCTTCATCCCTGCCTCAGAGAATCACAGCAGGGATATTTTGATACAGAGCAGAAAATAAGAGTTTTTCCCTGCTGCTTTTCTTTCTTACAAAGAAGACAGCAGTGTTTTGAGAGGTTTAATTGGAGATGGTGACTGATGGAGAATTCACCCTGTCTCACTGGGGTCCTGTCTGCAGTCAATGAGATAGAGCTGAGGTAAGGTGGGCTTCATGTGTCAGATTGCTGCTTGAATTACTTGGTGCAGAGGCTCCTCAATCTCATGCTGAGAAAGTCATCCTGAGAATGAGTTGTTTGGATTTTGCAGGCTCTCACGCCAGAATCAGTGAGATAACTTCTCCATTTTCTCTCCCCTTCCTGCCTCCCCAGGAAGATGTGTGACCCAGGGATGACTGCATTTGAGCCTGAGGCTCTGGGCAACCTTGTGGAAGGCCTGGATTTCCACCGATTCTACTTTGAAAACCGTAAGCAGCCCCCTTGCCTCCCAAGTGACCTTTCTCATTTCCCATGGCCCTGGCTTCTTGGCTTCTATCAGCTTGCTAGAGAAAAGAGGGTAAGGATGGCTTTGAGAGCATCTCTGACTGATCTGTAAGATCCCAGCAGGAGGTGAATACAGCCTCTTAGATCAACTGGGGCCAGGCTGTATTCAGAAGAGTTATGTTAGCTGCTTTCTAGGTGGACCCATCCTGAACCCACCTGTGAAGCATTTACTCAGCCCCTTTAAGTAGAGTACTTCACCCAAGCACCTCCCCTTCCCGCATTGCTGACACCCTGGGCAAGAGCCACTCAAAATCCATCCCCTGCCTAAAGTCCCTTGTACTTGTCCATCAGTGTGGTCTCGGAACAGCAAGCCTGTGCACACAACGATCCTGAATCCCCACATCCACCTGATGGGAGATGAGTCTGCCTGCATTGCCTACATCCGCATCACACAGTATGTGGATGCGGGAGGGATCCCCCGCACCGCCCAGTCTGAGGAGACCCGCATCTGGCACCGCCGGGATGGCAAATGGCAAATTGTCCACTTCCACAGATCCGGCGCACCCTCCGTCCTACCGCAGTAAGCCCTGTGAGGCTCCAGGGACAGGGCGTGGTGGGCAGGGAGGGCATGGTGTGGGCTCCACAGAAGCTGGGATCCTGCCCCAAGGACCCATGGTGGGGAGGAGATTGTCAATAGTTGTAAGAGGGTGATGGAGAGAGGGATGCTCTGCCACAGAGATGGTGGAAGCCAATTCTCCTGCCTGGTTTGTGTTTTGCAGCTGAAGTGCGGTCCTGCCCATGTTGGGTTTGTCACTGACTGACTACCAAGGGGTCACCTCGTCCAACATCTTCACCTACGGGACTTTAGCTGTTGGCTCTGCTGCTTGGTTCCCGCTGGAATAACCCCTCGCTTCTCACTGCACACATGCAATGGCCCCGCCGGCACCACGCAAGCATCCCATCAAATCCCCCCACCCCACTAGGGCCATGGCGCTGGGCCCCCTTCCTCTGCATGAACCAAGACAAGAGAAACCATGAACATAAACCCGAGCATCTGGCTGCTGAGATGACATGTGCCGGGGTAAAGGCCTCCCTCCTCAGCTGCATGGCACTGGTGGGACATCCCACTAACCTGCACATCTTCTGAACTGGGCTCAGATGCCTCATCTGCCTCCATCCCCACCTCTGCTGGGAGCCTGCCGAGGAAGAGGGCAGGGGGACAGTTTTGAGCTGCTCTGTGCTGCACTCTCTGCACATCGGTGGATTTTGCTTTGCTGCTATCGAGGTCCCTCTCTGCCACTATGGCTCCCACCTACTCCTGACCCAAACTCCCACTTCCCAGCAGCCCTGGCTGGGGAACTGTGGTTTAACCCATTTGCAAAGTCTATATTCCATGCACCCCTGGGTGAGGAGGGAAGAGTTCAGCAGGGTGAGTAAAGGCTATCTGTTTATTTTCCCTTCCCAGCTGCATAGGCTGTCTCCTTCCCAGGAGAGTGAATAGGTTTGTGCCCTAGCTCTGGGCATCTGCTGTGCCAAGAGGCATGTCCTCCCTCCTTCCTCCCTTCTCCCCTTGGAGCAGGGACTGGTGAAACTGAGAGAAGAGAGGAGGATAAAAGCAACTGCTTTCTGGCACAATATCAGCAGAGCCGGGAGCTGAGGCTCTCCCAGCCATGCCATCATGGGCGCATCGTTCCCTTCTTCCCCACCCAGCATCGAGCTGGGATCCTTTATCGCAGCACCCATCCCTTCCTAAAGCCCACCCCTGCCCCTCGCATGCAGCACCTGGCACTCCCCCAGACTGGGGCAGGGGCAGCTGAGCTGGCCCCTGGTTTTGGTTGCAGACCTACATCGCCCAGCCGAACCCTTCCAGCAACCACGAGGGATGCAAGCTTTATAAAGTAACAAAACTCTGCAGAATCTGATCGTGCTTTGAAGAAAACAAACAAGCCTTTAGCTGTCTTCTACTTTGAGCGCATGCCTTTTTATAGGGGAAAGAAAACAACCTACTGTGTATTTCGTAACTTGATTTTGAGTATTTGCTGAAATGGATCTTTATGTAATAACTAGAAACATTCAACTGTTTAGGGCAGGGAGGGTGGGAGATTTTCGGGGGTTGCTGTGTTTCTTTGCGTTTACATTTGGAGAGGAGTTGTGCTGCCTTGATGCTTCTACCAGGGGTCCCATGGCTGCCAGCCCCACCCCACACTGTGGTGGCTCATCTCATCCTTTTCCACAGCACTGGGCAGGCTAAGGCACTCACTCCCTGGGACACCTGCATGCCTGGGGCACCGACCTCCAGGGGCACCCACCTCCCCAGGGTGCTTTCCTGCACCCCACGGGTCTTCCTGCAGGGCAAACTCAGGCAGTGGCTCTTGGGGAGCCACCAGGATGTGGCTTTCAGGACAAAAGATATGGCCAGGAGGGTGATGTTTGATCTCACCTCTCTGCCGGCAGGTAGTGGTCCAAGGGTGGGTACTTTTCCAGCAATTCTTCCTTTTCCTATTCTCTTTTTTTCTGACTGGAACCTCTTTGCTTGTTGACATGAGACTCCTGTAGAGCTGCTGCCCCAGGGGACTTTCTCGCTGCACTCTCTTCATCTGCATGGCGTTTAACTTTCTAGATGGTGCGTGTGTTGAAAAAAAAACAAAGAAATGAACAAAAACCCGCTTGTTTTGGACATTAAAAAAAAAAGAAAAAAAAAAGAGGAAATGTTTTCTCCATGTAAATTCTGAGCGTGTATTTTGCCTTTTCTGTGGTTTTGAATGCTTTGCTCTCTGTTGAGGCAGGGATGGCTGCCATTAAAAATGCAGCCATGTCTTTGTGTACTGCAAAAAAAATTTTACCACTGGATAGAGGGGAAGAAATACAAACTGCTAAGGCATAAACAGGCCCTCTGAGGTGTTTTGGTGTGTCTTGCTGTGCCAGCAGTGGGACGGTTGCTGGCAGTGTGGGTAGGAGATGCCCTTTTAGGGGCAAATCACACAAGTGCTCCACAGGTGTAGATGTGCATCCCCATGCCCTTGGTGGACCTGTGCTGTTTGACCATGGAGCTGTATTGGCTCACAAGAGAGGACCCCAAAGCAGGGACATCCCTGCAGGGAGAGGATTATCTTTTTAAGGCAGAGTTGGGTATTTTTACAGATCTGTTTTATTTCCTGTAGTAACATAGTGACTTTCCTTTTTAAAGGGTTGGGGTTTTTTTCATTTTTAAAGGAAGGACTCATCTCTTTCACAGTTCTCTCTCCCTTTCCAGAGCTAGCTCTGAAGCCAGACATGGTGAAGTGTCACATCCACCTTCTGATGCTCAGAATTTCCAGGTGTCAGGAGTGTTTTTGGACATCAGTATGAGATGGAGAAGGTCATGTCAGGGCTCTGCTTAGGGGCTATAGGCCAGACACCATTTAAGCCTGGTTCTGGAGCTCCTGATAGCTGTGGACCTCAGGTGGGCTATGAGGGTGAAGCTTATCCATCAGGCACTACTGGAGAAAGGAATGGGACAGGGACTATAGTGGGGTTTGACAGGGATGATGGATGAGATGATGGGGCAGATAAAATCTCTTTTCATTGAGAGCCCACTCTGAGAAGTCACTGCTAGGGAAGAACATCTTGGTTTCCAGGAAGACTTGAGGTGTCTTCTTGGAGGTGGTTTCTTCTCCTTGAGGTTTCCCTGTGATCATCTCTTCAGGGGCAGGTTTCTTTGGAGGCAGCTGGATGTCTTTGCAACACCTAAATGCTCCTGATCCTTTCCAAGAGAAGCCAACTCTGGTGTTTCAACTCCTTCTAGTCTTCCAGTCAAGCTGAAGCCTGACCAAGGAAGACCCAACTTCCCAAACTGCCAACACTGGCATCATTAAGCACCTGCACTTTAGGCGTCTGTTCTGCCTGGTTTCTCTTCCTCACCTTGCCCTGCTTCTCCAGAGCAGGTTCCTGTATCCCCTGAGCATCTCTGAGAAAGCACTGATGTACCACTGCCCTTTCTTTCAGTAGCCATGGTGAACAGCTTCTGTCTATGTCTTCCTTCACATTTCCTGATTCCTCCTAAATTTGCAGGAAAAAAAAAATAATAATAAAAAACTACTGCCATCCTTCTTTGGCTCGCAGAGCCAGGGATGCTGCTGTTATGTTTGTACTTCTAAGATCCTTGGAGCTGTTCCTGGCACATGCTAACTAGTATCACCCTACTATGGTTCTGGGGATCACAAGGTCTGGAACGTGTTCCCAATAAGCAATATGGACAAGGCCACCTTGTTGCAATGGAGTTTACCACCATGGACCTCTTGTCCCCATTGGCCTCAGGAGGTCAGGTTGTGGCACATTTCATTTCCTAGTACAGAGCCCAATGCACCTGATAGCCCAGCTACCTGGGTCAAACCCAACTCAGAAGTCCTCCAAAATGATAATTTCTTCCACTTCTCACCACTGAACATATCCAAGTGGAATCACTTGCTGTGGTGGTCTCAGACCCCAAGCTCCACAGGTGGTCTTGGGAGTTGCCTGTTTTCCCTTCATGGCTGCCAGGGTCCAGCTGCAACATTGTCATTTCTCAGATCTTGCTGATGCATCCACTCTGGAAGAAGAAGAGGCCACTCCAGGGCCTGGAGTTTGCTGGAGAAACCGGCACTTCACTCCTTACCCCATCCAGGCACAGTCAGGAGAGCTGTCTTTCCCCCCACCCAAGTAAATACAACCTCTGCCAGTCATTGAACCTTCATCTGACCTCAAATCTACCTCCTCACCCTTTTTCCTCCATATGCTGATGCCCTCATACTGCCCCAGAGGTTGGAGCATGCAGCAGCAGCCGTATGCTCTTGTTTTGAGTGTACAGTCTGCTCTTCAGCACATGGCTGGGGAGGACCAGCAATCACCAGTGCTGTGTTTGAGAGGGCAGCCACATAGCCACATGGACCAAGAGGTGTCTGTCAGCAGAATATTTCATCATCATCTCCTCTGACCATCCCAGGAGCTGGAATCATCCTTCTTCCCCACCACAGGATGCATCTCATAGTGTGCACCATTCTCTTGATGCACCAACCATCCTCCTGATAGCAGGGTAGAGACCTTGACATCATCCATCTCCAAAGATGCAAGTCCCAGACCACAGGTACTAGACAGGGAAATACAGATGTGATCAGGCTGTGGGAACATCAGAGGAGGTGCTGGTGGCCCCTCTGCCATCTGTCTCCCAAAGGCTACCCACTGCTTCCTGATCTCTTGGCTGAATGTTCTTCTTGCCTGCAAGTCGACAGGGAGTGGGAGTGGTGGAGGGGGCTGTATTGAGTGGCTCCTTCCTTCTTTGGGTTGTTGTCTTATTTTTCTAACTGTTGCACAGTTTTAGGGCTTTTGTAACATTTTTTGGACAAGCAGGGAAAATATGTTAGCAGTGGTTTAAGAAAAAATACTGAGATGTCATAAATTATATATATATATGAAAAAAAATATATACTTACAGGAAATCTCTATGGAAATATTTATTTGAGTGCAAAAAAAAAATAATATTATAATGAAGAATATACCAAGCTTTGTCATGTAACAAAAAAACCTCAGGCTCTGGGGAGGGGTGGCTGCCTGTCCCCTCATGTCTGTCAGTCCATACAGTTGCAGCTGAAACCTTTCTCTTATGTTTCTGTAAGTGCACTCAAACTGTCAAGCAGTGTGACCGTGTTGGATACAGTGGGAATTTGATGGGACAGGGCAAGGGGCGGGGGGGGGGGGGGGGGGGGGGGGGAGAGCTTTTTTTTTTTTTTTGTTTGTTTTTTTTGTGTGTGTGTATA
>JAOEGS010020709.1:0-59662 GCA_025447755.1 Corythornis vintsioides
ATAGATAGATAGATAGATAGATAGATAGATAGATAGATAGATAGATAGATAGATAGATAGATAGATAGATAAAATAGATTAAACAGATAATTCTTGCCCAGAATGCAGGGCAGAATAAAGGCTAGAAATCCTGCAGTAAATTTACACCACAGCACTGTGATATTCATGCTTCTTTACCAAGAAATTCTTTTTCCAGCACAGCACAAAGCTAGAGCCTGTTGGCTTTCTGAAATCCCTGGGAGTTGTTTTTTTTAGATCTTCTAGGAAGTTATCTAAAGCAACAGAGACACATAAAGATAGAATATCCCTGAAAATAGCTCTTTATCTGAGACTAGAGGAAGGTGGGCGAGGGAGGGCAGCCCTTGAAGGAGCCATGTGAGTGCCAGCCACAGCAGCTTGCTTTCACTGAGACCCACCTCCAGCTTTTGCCTATTGCCAAACCTTTCTCAGACTTGGAATCAAAAGGGGGCCTGGGGTTTGGTTGGTTGGTTTGGTTTTTTTTGTGGCCTGTAATAAGTAGAGGATGAAAGAGTGTATGTGAAGCTTGCAGGGTAATTGAGCAAAAGGTCATTACCTGAAAGCCACAGCAAAAAGCATGTCATCTCCTTTGGTCTCAGTTGAGAGCATTGTCCTAAACTAAAACTGTGCCTTGTACCCTAAAAGAGGTGTTTGAAACACTACAAAGGTAAATCATAAGCAAGGAGCTGTTAACAGAGACAGAAAATGCTGAATTGATTTTAGCCAGAGAGAAGTTTTCTGTTGCCCTTTCAACCTTCTTCTGTCTCATCTAGCACCACATGTTCTGGATTGCAGTCTACTCTCAGTCAGTAGCTTTGCTCACTTCAATGCAGTTCCATTTTTTCTCCCACAGTAGTAAATCAGACCCATCCCTGATGGCCTCAGTACAACCTTCTTACCTGCAGAAACAAAGCAAGGGTCACTGCTCCTGCTGTAAACCCGTTGGGATGCTCTTCCTCACCTGCCACACCTCTGGCTGGACTCCACTCATCCACTCCCAGTGCTCCCTGACCTTCGCTGCTCCTTTGGCTGCTGCAGTGAGTTGCCCTGGCCCAGTACACACCAACAGTGTGTGTTCTTATCTATGCCTTGTTTTGCTGTTTCCACATGCCCCTGTGGGACAGTCACCATCACTGCTGTGCCTGGATGTACCTCTGTGACTACCTGTCCAAAAGAAGAAAGCAGAATTGTTCACACTACTTGTTTACTGCAAGGCATGCTAAAAAATCTGAATGTACAATGCAGCTGGACACTTCTAATTGACATACTGCTTGCAAATGGTGTCTGCAGTACAGTGACAATACTGGTGGGATTGAGCTGGGAAGGGAGATGCTCCCACACAGCTTTCTGAGGTACACTGAATGAAAAACAACAACAAACAAACAAAGGAAAACTTTCCTAGTGTTGTCTTTTCAAACTGAACCCACCTATTTCGAACAGAAGGATAATGAACCAAAAGCAGACAGTGTTTATGGACTGGATTAAATCTTCATGTCACTAACAGGTTGGTAAAATTTTAGCTTTTATAGATGTGCCCATTGTTGTTGCCACCTGTTACACTGCTTCATGCCAGCAGCCACTCTGGAACACATTTTATACTGGGCTAATTCTGCCATTCCAGTCAGTTTGCCAACCTTGGCCTCGCTGTAACTGGTCTGCTGGGGACACTGGTGAGATAGGAAGTCTAGGCTGTTCTTGGAAATGACAGCAAATCAAATAGTGCCTCTTGTACACAAATAAATACATTAGCAAGCACATCAGCTGTGGCTCCTTCTTTGTGCTACCTGATTAGCTGCAAGACACCTTCCAAGCAGCCAGAAAACAGGGGTTAGAACCTGCCTTGGGCTTAGAGGGTGTGTTACTGACCTGGCTAGCACCAAGGGGGGGATTTGAGCACCTAATTCCCACTGGCATTGCTAAAACCCAGAGCTCAAGAGCTGAAACATCTCCCCTTCCAAAATGGTGACTTAATAATTATAAACCTCTTCTTTGTTTTTAAGTCACAATGAGCTAATAGACACTGAAATGTTTTCTGTATCTCCAAGGTAACTTAGCTGTCATCATCTTTCATGTTGAGCAAAACCTCCAGAGGATATGTGGCCCAATTAACATATCCTCAGCCTTTCAGATACTGGATTGCTGAAAAGTGAACAAAAAAGAGATCAAGGATATTTAATTCATGTGGGGATCACAGAGAATGTGACAGTCCACGGATAAAGCAAAGTATAAAAGATATAGTCATTAGAAGAACCCTTGTTACAAAACAATAACTGCAAGGGAAGGGTGTAGAATTCTAGTGCAGTACAACTGACATGTGCAGCTATGTCATGCAGAAACTAGACCAGTGCTGGCAGGCCCAGCCATGGTGCCTGGCAAGGTTTGCTGCTGGTACCAATGGCAAAGCCTGCAGTAATCCCTGTGAAAATGGCTTGGTCTTGGATCCTGCACAGAGGAGTGAAACAGTAATGATTCTAGAGAGAAATCCTCTGAGCTGGGCAAAAAAAAAAAGCCCTCTGTCCTCAGCCCTGCCAAGGGCTTAATGCAGCTGCTCACCAGCACACTGGCAGGGCTGACTGCAGGATCTTGGCCCCCGTGTACCTGTCAAGCTGTGTTCTCTTGTGTCTTTAGTCCCATCAGACCACAAAGCCCCCTCTTCTCACTTTGTTCCAGTGATAGGGACAGGACTGCAACATAAAGATAGAAATTCAGAAACAGAGGGCACAGTTCAAACCCATCCTGGCAGCACAGCCAGCTGGAGCCTTCCCCTGCTGGCGAGCACCTCAGCACGGGGACCAGCCGGCCACGGTGCAGAGGCACCTCATGCCAGTGCCTCAGGCACGGGAGCAGAATCCCTCCCCGAGGGGGGAACCATGTCCTCAGCTACCCATCCAGCCACGGGCAGGGGAGGCTGGGTAACCCTGTCAGCCTCCACCCCACACTCCTGCTGTGCTCTTCAGGCCCTGCACCCTGCCAGTCACAGCACAAGGTGAGTAGAGACTCCCCCCACCCCAGCAAACAAAACAACGGTTTTGTGGAACAGGTTTCTTTTGTTTAGTTGACTTTCCCAGAGGAAAAGACAGTTGTCATCAGCTGGTTTCAGTGCCACTGCTGTCCAGGCATCTTGCACTGATGCTTGGCACCTTATGAGAGCCATCAGGGCTCACTCTGATCAGCTCTCTGATAAACCTGCTCTTAACTGGGGGTTTCTGTCACCATTTACACAGCGTGTGGGCCACAGCACTTGCTCACACTTCAGTCCTGTTCCTTGGCTCTGTGTGCTTTGCTCTTTAGCAAATGAACACTGAGTACCTGAAGCTAATGAAAATGAGTGCTGCTCACCACTGTCTTCTGGGGCTGAGTGGATGCATTCCAAGGCTTGCTTGCTTCAGTTCATTCATTCTTCTGTTTCAAACAGAAGTCCTCCTGCTACTGCAGCTCTTCTTGTCCTGCTCAGGCTAAATAAGAGAAGGAGGCAAGATGTGCATTTAAACACCATCATTTAGTGAAGCCATAAGTCACTTCTACAAAAGACACATGGATGCCATAGATTTATAGTTCCAACTATTAAAGTGTCTGTGTGTATATATAAATATAAGTAGCTAAGCTGATGAGTTTCATTATCACACACAAAATAACAGACATTTTTTAATTGGTTATTAAACAGTGAATACTCATTAAAAGCTCAGTTCATTGGGAAAAAAATAGTAGGATGCAATTAAACTGTACTACAGGCTAATTAATATGGGAATTGGGGCAATTCAAATACCTTTAAAGAGCTGGGAGTGAGGACAGGAGGCAGCAGCACTTGTTCCAGTCATCTTCATTAGCCTAGCAGATGGATTTCTCTGCTTCTTTAGGGTTTTGCTGAGGGATCTACGTTTTATTTTCTTTTCAGAGGAAATCTAGGGGAGGGGAGGGAATGTTTTCTCCTGTGGGTCTTCACAAAGTTTGGATAAACACTCTTTTAGAAGAAAAGGGGGGAAGGGGGTGAGACCAGGCTCCTTAGAGGGTGACATGCCAATGTCAGGGGCACTTTATCACTCTCCACAGCTCCCTGAAAGGATGCTGCAGGGAGGTGGGTCTCTTCTCCCAGGAAGCTAGTGACAGGATGAGAGGAAATGGAGTTAAGCTGCACCAGGGGAGGTTTAAGTTGAATGTTAGGAAATTTTTTTTTACTGGGAGAGTGGTAAGGCCTTGGAACAGGCTGCTCAGGGAGGGGGTGGAATCACCATCCCTGAAGGTGTTTAAAAAAGATCTAGATATGGCACTGCAGGACATAGTTTAGTGGTCTTGATAATATTTAGTAGACAGTTGGACTTGATGATTTTGATTGATTTATCCCCATAACACAGTCAACTCTCATCTGGTTTCTGCAGAGACCTGCTCTTGGCACTCTGCATCTTTCCTTTGCACAAATAAATCTGAAATACCCTAAGACTTAGTAATACAAAATTCTTAGCCTGCTTAGCTCCTCAGTCATGTAGCATCTTTTCCCTATGGGAGATCCCTATTAGTTTGTTCTTACCAAAGGCCTCTGTGTCAAGAAGTGTTCTTACAAGCTGTCCAATTTCTTGTGAGTCAGAAGACATTTACCAATTACAAAGCAGACTTTCATGAATAGTATTTTGCTGCCCTTCTGGTAATTGAGATGAAAGGAGGATGAAACATCTTTAAGGAAACCCCACTGAAGAAGCCCACTAGCCTTTTTTTTCTCTTTCTAAGCACTCAATTCAAAAGTTAACCTGTTTAGAAGTAGGAGTCACATGAGTCAAGACCATGAGATCTTGTCACTCACTCCTGGCAGTTGCAGCACCACACAAAGAGGCAGCACCAGATGCCCTGTTGCAGATTTGCTTCTAGTGCTGGCTTGCACCCAACCCAGGATGGGCTTCAGCCTGGAAGCCAGGCTAAGGGTTGATGATGCTCTTGGTGCTTATGAGTGACTTCCACAGAATTTGGGCCTTGTTAACTATCTTCACAAGAACTGCACCAGCCTCCTCTGAAACCTGCCCTTTGGAGACTTCTCATCCCAAAGCACAACCTTATGAGTAGCAAAGTCTGAGACTCCTTAGCATCTGCTGTTTGACTGCTCTGAGATTCTGGAAGTGCACCTGGCTGATCTCTAGAGCTTTACACCTTGTGTGCATGTAAAAGCACTGCATTTCTGCCAGGGCACAACTACACATCACAACAGCTCTGACTCCCTGGCAATCTCACTGTAGAGTTGTCCATGACTCTGCAGGTTGACAAACACTGCTCTGACTGACAGATCTCTGTGTTACATCCCTGTGCTACGAAGCAAAACCCATTCACACATATTCATTCATTTGAGAGATGCTGCTGGCCTAACACAATGGGCTTCTTTCACACCCTCTGTTGTATTCTTTCTGTTATTTCTCTGTTAATAAATAAATTAATTCCCCATTGGTTCGTGGCCATAAGAGATGAAAGAAGTCTTCTTTTCATGTCAACATTGTGTTGCTGATGGAGTCTGGCAACAGTCAAATCCTGGCTCAGGCTTCTGTTCTGTTTTTCCTTATTAGCATTTTGCTTGACTGTCCCTGCCAGAGTCTCCTGGACATTGCTGAACTCTCAGAATTGTTGCAAATCTTGCAACGTCCAAGTGTGAAATGAACTGCATGGAAACTCCTGGGAACCTGATAACAGAGTATTAACAATAACCTGAGTTCCCAGGAAACAACAGGCACCTGTTCAACGGGGAACACGTTCTTAAATTGACACTCAATTATCACTGCATATTTTAGCATCATTTTTGCACCTTATCTAAGACCTACCACGAGCCTTGAAAGCTTGTTTACTAATTTAAAACCAGTGTTCACAAACCAAGACAAAAATGAGAATCTGAAGAACTGGATTGTAGAAATAACTTTGCATTTTTAAAAGGATTCTAGAAAAATCTCTTGCATTCCAGTTTCCTTGAACGTGAACTGAGATGGCAATTTATATAAACCATAGCTGGCCTTAGTAATTACCTCTAAGGTATTACAATCATGTAAAAAATATATTCCTTTTAAGAATAATAAAAAAAAAGGAAATTAAGATGAACAAAGAGAATGGTAAATAGTACTCCAGAAAGCCCTTCTTTTAAGGAATACCTTCACATTTAATAATTACAGTTGACATTTTCAGACTGAGAAGCTAAAACTCAACATCTAGAAGTATTTTAAAAGTGTTACCTGTTTTAAACCATTCACTGCACTGTAAATTTGTATTATCAACAGCCAGCTATAAAATGAGAAGACATCTCTATTCTTTCAGTGACCCAAAATGAGGTGCAGCCCTGAAACCACCCCAGCTGTTAGCCCTGTACACAGTATGGGAGCTCTGGAGGAATTGTTTCTGGATGGCATTAATGCAGAGCAATTTTTTCCCACTCTGGAGAAGTTTCATGCACTCACTGGGAGCTGACTGAAGGTCTGTGATTTGACCACTCATGTGTATATTATTTAACATATACATACACACATTCCATATATTTTCCTGATACATTCCTCTCTGATTTTCTCCCCCTAATCTTCTTGGGTTTTTCCCTCTTCCACAAATGAAGCTCTGATAATTCTCCCCTGTTTTCTTGTTAGCATTTCAGATTCCCTTTCTGTCCTGAATCTGCATTGAGGCAAGTCATACTGTCACCACCACCAGATTGATGAGGGGAAAAGGTGGTCACTTTACTGCTAATGACCATTAGTTGCCAATGTTTCCCGTGTTGAATAACTTCTGTTATCATCCTTTCCTTGCTGCATGCTTGATCTCCTGCCTCCATCACTCATCCTATGGTAACTTCTATCTCTACCTCATTTCTGGGTTATATCTTTGATGGACCAAAGTGATTATTTTTCAGACAACAATCCAATTTACACATAAAAGAAAATAGCCCCCAAATTGTTTCCGATTACCTTCATTCCAAAGCTTAATCTGTCCCTTCCAGGTGGTGTTTTCTAATGGAGCATCTCATTTTCTCCTTCTCACTTCTTTGCAGTCAGACTGGTTGTAATCTAACAAAGAAAGATTGATTAAATGGTTGAGTTGTGCATGAAACAGTCAAAACTGGAAAAACATGTAATGGTGGAGAAGTGTTTTGCTGCTGTGTACACTAGCTGAAAAATGAGCAGGAGTAACACAGCAGCCAGAGCCCTTTGAAAATGTCTTTCTGGGCAGAATTTTGCAGGTTTACTGACACATATTTTGTCATGCCAGGTCTAATTAAACCTGTTTAATTACTTTTCTTACAAGTGTTTCAGGTTCAGCATATAAATTCTTGAGGACTTATCTGCTGTAGGTGTATAAATGTCCTGTAGAGTTTTAGGGAGGAAAGGTCTTTAGGGAAAGTTATTACTTTTTATTAGACCATATGACATAACTGGGAGAGTGGACAAGCTTTTGGACACACAGGACCTTTGCTAAATATCAATGAAGAATTATTTTACTGTATGGCCCAAAGAAAGTCCATTTTTTTTCTTACCTCTCTCTGCTGGATAAAGAATTATAAACCTTTCCTGTCTCATATTCTTCTGGCTTTGAAACCATTGGTACAACTAAAGCCTGGCCAATGAAGAAAAGTAGCTGTCTGCTGCAAACAGACCCAACCACAGAGAAGTCTGTTCATCAAATTAAAAAGAAACTAAAGCAAATAAAAGGACTTCTACTCCCGTATCATCTTGCCCTGAGAAATCTCTATTCTTTTCTAGAGAACAGAACAGCTCCAGCAACCAAAGTCTCCCCCAGAACTGCCATCAACTGGTGAGGAGGGCACACTGCTGTGAAATGCTGGACACACGTGCTAGATGCTGACAAAGTCCAAGGGAAAGAATGAAATGCAGTGTTTATTGTCTCACTTTGAGGGATCCTCTCCTCCCCCCACTGGGTATCTCTCATACTGTTTCATCTATAGGCAGGCTACAAGGGCACCTTCAGTTCAGCTTCTGTTCAGACTTCCAAGATGTGTCTTTAAAATAAACAACCCAACCAAACCAAATCCAACAAAAACCTGCCAGTGCTTGAGGAATTTGAACTCAGAAGAGGTGGCAACTGTAGACTGCAGCACTTGGGAATATCCATCGTCGCTGCAAGTTTAGACTCAGGTGTATATTTGCCATGAAAATATGGCATCAATTTCCATGGATCTGCACAGGAGTATGGAGAGTTGCCCTCTCTGGAACTCTCCAAGTGCAAGTGCTATTGGGTCTGAGGCACACAATCCCCAGAATAAGCTGATTATCTTGCTCACAGTAATGCTGTCACCATGCTTCACTGGGCATCTCACCAAGCACTGAATGCTGATTTGCAGTTATTTGCTCAGTTCAAGTGGTCAAACAAGGGTTAAAAGCACAGGACTTAATGTAAGAAATATGAAGAGGAGGAACCAAGGTCCAAAATAAATTCCATGTTTCAAACTCACTCACTAATTTAAAGTGAGGGAAAAGGCCATAACCCTGCTCTCAGGGGTACAGTTGGGAACAAGACTGGGCTGCAGGTAGAATTTAATTAGCACCCACATTTCAGGGTATCACTTGAAGGGCTGGTGCTAGAATCACAGTGGGGTTCCTACTTGAGACTAGAAAAAAAAAAAACCAAAACACTGAAAAAATGAGAACACAATCCCCCACCACCACCCTAAAAAAAAAAAAGCCTACAGGAATATCTGTAGAGTGCAGACAGTTTAGTAGGAAAAGGCTTTTGTTATAGGGACCATAATTTAGTCTGTGTCATTACTTGAACACAGCTATTGTAGCTGTTTTTACATGGCTTTGGCTTTTCTAATTTAAATACCTTTGTTGGAACTTTAATTTGTTGGGAAAAAGTAGAGTATTTGCAAAATACCCAGTATTCTGATCAGACCAATAAAGCCAAAGCTTTCCAAGTTCTAATCATACTCAGCATTTGTGTTCTTTTAAGTGTAGAAACGTAATGAAATAATTCCATAACATAAAGCTTGATGAAAGTTGCAATTAAAAAGGAATCGATCTGATACGTCCTGTTCTTCACATTACCATGCTCTGTAAAATGTAAATCTCCCTCTCTAAAGCTTCCATTTCCCATCTTGATTAGGCAAATATTGAAAACAATAATCATTTTTCACTAAAGTGAGCCTTTATTATGGTGTAGAAAGAGTGCACTATGGATATTACATTTTTCACAGAAGACTGGCTTTCACATTAGTGTTTGCTATTAGCCTCTTTCATGTCACTCCATCATACTGTCTTTCACTGAAATCCTACATTTGTTGGAGCAGATGGAAAGTTAGTTTAAATTAATTGAAAGCATGCTGTGCACAGCTTGTGGCACCAAGAACACGCGAAGAGGAAAGGAAGATACATCAATTTTCTTTCTAACATACCTATAACTGTGGGAAAAGCTCTCTTACAAAATCATCAAGATATTATGCTTTTTCTTTTCTTTTTTTTTTTTTTTTTCCCTGAGAAAGCTATATTACTTTGATTTTAACAAGAGGAGGATGCAGTGAAATTGGCTGGATACCTGCCATTTAAAAAATAAATTCTGCCTGGGCTAGATCATAGCAGAACAGCACAGAGAGAGCCAGGACTTCTTGCTTTGTTTCCCTAGTCCTACCTACAGCTCTTAGGAATATTGGCAAGTTTAAAGGGTAATTATTTATTCTAGTTATTATTATCTGAAAATACAGTTTGTCTTCTTTGTTCTCTGAATCAACAGCCAACTATGTTCTCAATGCTGCATTGTTTGCTTGCCTGGACCTGAGATGGGCAGACCCCCCAGGTTCTTTGAGTCACCAGTCCATGGCCATCCTTCAGGACCTTACAGTTCCCATTGGTTTCAAAACTAGCACAGTATAAATTATTTAATGAACAGTGGCTTTTTGACCAAGTACTATTTTATTAACTTAATTAATTAGGTCTTTTTTTTTTTTTTTTTCAACAATTATTCCAATTATTTGCTTGTAGCAGTGTAAAATTGAGGGTGAAATGAAGCAAGTGGAAATGCTTCTAACATGGATGGCAGGGAGGCTTTTTATTTTAACTATGTGGCCCAGGCCAAGATAAGACTTGTCAGGAACAGGATGGCTTGTAAAGCACTGCAACTGCAATAATCAATGAGAAAAGGCAGATTCTGCAGTAAAAGGTGGGCAACCAAGAAACCTGGACCAGAAGTGTGTTGATCTTGGTCAGGAGCAGATGTGGAGTCAAGCTTTAGAAGTGATGGAAAGAAAAAAGCACCATGTCTCAGGACTTAAAGTAGAACTTGGTGTAAACAAGAAATGCTCTGAAATTTGTTGGCCTGAGAGAGGCCTTGAGGGTCCTGAAAGAAAACAGGGCAAGATTTGTCATTTTAATCTGCCTTGCTCTGTGTTGCTCTGTTCTGGTTTGCATCCAGATGAAGTTGGCTTTTGAGTTGTAGATGCCTTTTGCTAACCTTGGTGTGTCTTTCTCACACATCTCATCGCTCTGGTGTCTCAACACCAGCCACAGCTTCCTTTTCTTCTCCCAAAAGGGGAGAATTCTAAAGCATAAGCAAAGTCCTAAGATTCATAAGCAAGTTGCATAACCATAATGCAAGGGAAAATTTGGCTCTGAGATCATAACCTCTTATGAGCACATGACAGGTGTCTTAGTTCACATTAAAGAGCTCTTTGGAAATTCAGAGGATGGTGCAGGTAATCATTGTTTGATTAATAATTTACAATGCCAACAGGACAGAAAGGAAAACTGGAGAATGAGCATCTCCCAGCAGCTGCATGTCTGTCAAATATGGAAATCTGTTACCCCTCCTCCCCTGCTCGGGCCCTGCTTAACCCCATGCTGAGCTGCCTTTCCAGAACACAACCCCTACCACACTCATGAATAATTCCATAGGCACAAGGAAACAAGGAACGAGTGAGAATTAACTTCCCACCTCCTGGTGTCACCTGAAGATTAATTTGCTTGAAAACTAGTTAGCTGATGCACCACGGGCACAGAACCCCAAACAAAATGAAATTAAAAAGCAAAACAAAACAAAACAAACTTTGAACCAAAATTTTCCTGGAATTTTGATATCAGAAATTTAATGCTTCTGGAAAAAGCTACTGGATTAAATCCAGAGGCTGGATTTTTGGTAAGCAGCAAATGAAAGCACGGTGCAGCTGGGATGAAATCCTCTGCTGACATCAGCAGGAAAAGTAAACGTCATTTCAGGGAAGCTCTTTCTGGAGAGAAAAATCCAATCTGGTGTTCAGATTAGAGGAGTTCAGAGCTGTGGGCACTGCCTGTGCCACTTAGCTGCCAGCCAGAGCTATTAAGCAGCCAAGTCATTAGTGGGAGTTATTAAGTGAAGTTGGCCAATGACGCAATTAGCACCTCGGTTCTGAGGCAATTCTTTCCCCATCAGGGCAGAAAATTAGGCAATAGGGAAGTTCCCCACACTGAAGGATTTATTTCTGAGGCTGTGAACCAGCACTGGGCACAAATGCCAAATCTGCTGAAAGTTGAATGGGAAGGAGGATGAGCAGAATCCAAAAGTCTCATTAGGAGAATGAGAGTTTTATGGCTGGGTGAGTTTTTAATAGGTTTTGGAGGGTAAGCCAAGACTAACAATCTGAGAGAGACTCTAGTTAAGTGGTGGTGAACGACTCTGACATTTCTCAGATCTCACACGGGATACTCAGAGGTCAGATGAAAGTTTAAGAACCTGCTTCCCAATCCAGGAGCCTTTCCAAGGAAGCACAGAGAGCACAGGCCCTTAGCAGCTCAGGGATATGCAAAGAAAAATCAACATCTTGATTGCTTCTTAAATTTAACTCTTCAGCATCAGCCTCATAAACTTCTACAAACCACTCTAAAGTAGCCCAGCCAAGTTTGTCACAATATTACAGTGACATATTCCTTCAGAATAATTTATTTTTTTTTTACAAAGAGGAAGAATCAAGTATGTTTTCACAGTAAGGTTTTGAATATAATTCATCTTGTCAGTTCTTTTTATAAGAGAACCCCTGTAATATCACTCCTGTATTGACTCAAATAACTATTGTCAACCAGCCACAAAAAAAAAAAAAAAAAAATTAATTTTTTCTTTGACCAGTTGAAAAAGCAGAGAAAGCAGAGCTTCTGTATGCACAGGGAATATTTTAGGATTAAGCATTTTTATTTTACTCCTAGTTTCTGTGTTTAACTACAAGTTAGTTCTTGTTATCTCTTTTCTTAGCAAAAGCACCTTTTTGGTACCTGCTGTGCTTTTCCTCCACTAAATTATTTCTACACAGTAATTGAATTTGGTGTCAGTCATCTTTTCATGCTACTTATCACCTTTATTTCTCTCTGGCCCTCAAAAATTGGTTTAGAGCCTCTTTTTTTTTCTGCTGTCTCTAAACTTGCCATAACCTAAAGAAACAATAAAGACAGCAGAACTAAAACAGGTTCTTTGGCACTCATCTCAGCAGTGATGAACTCCAGAAAGAATCCAAAGTTTTGTGAAACTCACTTTGAGTTTCACAAGTGAAACAAGTGGCTGAGTGCAGCCAAGCCTCCAAATTCAACAACTGGAGAATATGTGGCCACAACAAAGAAGAGGATGGAGAAGAGAGAACCTATGAGACAACAAGCTGGGTACTAGCAGTTCAGATGTTTGCCACAGAATTTGTTTTTCCTAGGAGAATGTATAGTGTGTTTAGCTGCCTTTTGGTAAAGCATAAAACAGCTGGACAGGTGAGGAGTGAACCACCATCTTGCAACCAGTTAGCACTGGCCAGTTCACCAGTGGTCCATGGAGTGAAATTCTGGAACCTCTGCTGTGGGTAAGAGGTTTGCATTTCTAGTTGGCCTGAGAGCCTGGGAGGCTGTGCCATGAGCATTTGTCTTCCACTGGCTCCCTAAATGTTCTAGTTCTGGGTCCACACGACTGGTTTTGACCGTGAGATCAGTTGGGCTTCCTGCCAAATACAGTAAGAATTGTCACCTCAAATGTCCCCGAGCAAAGTTCACAACAGAAGTTCAATTAAACTCTGCAAGTTCTTCCCTTTTGATATCAAAAGATTTGCCTTTCTGTTTATTAAAAGCCAGAAGTTTGAGCATGCACTGCCTGTGTGCAGGGGGCTTAAACATTACCAGCTTTGTCTGCATGTTATGCTAATTGAATCTAGCTCATCTTTATGAAATACACCACACACATCCAAGGGTAGCTGCAATTAGCCATTTGAAACTTGTTTTTTTATAAAAGAAGAAAAAAAAAAAAAGAGAAAGAGAGAACAATGTAAAGGAGGAAAGACTGCTGGGAAACTGCCACTAATGAGAGGAACGTGAGACTGCTAGCATGGAAAGATAGCATGAAAATACATTTACCTGCTTCTCTGAAGGCAGTTACCTTCCTACTTTTCCTCAGGAAAATTACAGCAACTTGCTGTCAATGAGGTTGGTACATGTGACCAAGCTTGACAAAAATCATGACCAGAGATAAGCTGCTCCCTTTTCACAGATGAGATTCTTTTCTCTCTCTTTTTTTAATTTTTTTTTTTTTTTTCTTAAAAATAAACCCAGAGGACCTGAAACACTTCCAGAGAACAGAACTCTAGAGAGGGAACATTTTGCCTTAAGGTTCAATGCAGCCCAGCTAAGCAGGAAAGAGATCTGGCTGAACAGTCAGTCCTTAGCTGGCTCTCACCAGGACACTGAAGCCTGAGGGCACCACATCATTGAAGAATTCACATAATGAAGAAGGTGAAATACCATAAAACCAGACTACTCCTGCACATCACTGAATTTCTGCATATGTGGCATGTTCTTGAGGACTTCAACAAATATTCTCTGTAGACATTTCCTCTCTGAACCTCTTGTATTTATCTTTCTGTCAACAAGTAGCTGAGTGTTACAAAGATCAGCATTAACAAGGGGCATGTTCTGAAAGAAACATTAAAAATCACTTCTTGCCCATTTTGTCTTTTGTTTCTGTCAGCTTTAACAGTACTAGCAATAAAAAGGGAATGCCTATCATGAGTAATGGCACTTGGGATGAAATTAAATTTCACTTTCAAGCTGAAAATTAAGGGGTACAAAACATGAGATCCTATGAATCACCTTTAGCTATTTTGGAGGGAAAAATACCAAGAGGTGATGGAGCATCCAGTCAGATGGCACTGCAAGTGCCAGGTGCCTGTACAGCTCATGCACAACTTCCCAGCAAAGAATAGCAGCTGATAGTTGAGTATTTGAAGAGCCTGACCAGACTAAAGTCTGTCTCTAGATATGCCACCTGTAACTAACTTAAGTATTCAACATAATTCTACTTTCATTATTAAATAGTTCCCTTTTCCTTAAAAAAAAAAAAAAAGCCCTCAAACAATTCATCCACAGAGGGATGGGGAGGGGGAGGAAAACTGTTTAATACATTATTCATCAAAAATTACTCTAACAACTTTATATGCAGCCTAGTAGTATCTTTGCTCCAGGCAGAGATAACCTTCATCAAGTCTTTCCAAATGAGGTGTGATATCAACCCTTCTCTGATATTATCAATCCAGCCCTGTACAGCACATGCAAATGAAACTGCTGCAGTGCTGTACAATGTACTGTGTAAAAATCCAACAGAAGGAAACAAGGCTAGAGCACTTATCTTTCAGGAACAGAACCTAATCTTTGGGGGAATTAGCTCAGGCCATTGCTGTCAGGGTGCTCTGCTGCTGAGTTACATCAGTTACAATAATTCATTTTTTAATGGCTGCAGACCTGCACTGTAATTCCGTGCTCAAGTCTGTCCTACAATTTATTAAGGAAGTTTCAGGGTGTTGGGGCTATATATCTAGATGGGATGGAATCTTCAGCAGCTCTCAGGGGGTAGAGCTGCAGGAGAGCACTGATGCTAAACCCCCAAAGCACAGGGGAGACTCACCACATGTTCAGTGATCTTGCCCAGGGTCCTGATCCTGCCACACGTCAGCATCTAACTTCAGATAACTGAGAAGAGACCTCAGGTGCTCAGTGGACACTCAGAGACAACTTCTACCCCACTCTATCAGAAGACAGCTCATGGTCACAAATGAACATTTAGAAAGTGAATGAAAACACTCTTCACTGAGATGCTCAGAAAAGCCTCCTCTTGCCACTTCTAGGTGAGACTGTGAAAGGTTATCAAATAGATGGCACATGTTGCAGGAGCAGGAGACAGTAAAGGAGGACTCAGGAAGGTATTTATATTTGTTATGCTCAAATACCTTCTATGGTCAAAAAAAACCCCAAACCCACTTCATACAAGGATGCAAGAATTTATTCCTACTGCAGTTAAAAGCAAACAGGAGACATTGCCAGCCCATTTAAAATGTGACCTGCACAAGACAAGTTGATTAAAGAATAATGCAATTAAAATTGCAATATGTGAAGTATGCTACCAAATGCCTGTCCCTGCTATTTGGGGTTTCTCCCCCTCAGGGGTCCCCCACCATGTGAACCCCTTGGGAAAGGGTCGTGTGGTGGTAGCACCTGTGTGGGCTCCTGTCAGGAGACCAGTGCCCACGGTGCTGCTTTGGGATTGGCTTAGGGTAAGTTGAGTATTTACCTGACCACATTTTTCTCTCCTGATGATCAGCAATTTCATGTTATATTCCAATTTTTTTGCTCACTGGAGGCTCTTTTCCAGGCCTTTGCCCTGTCTGCAGCACTCAGCATTAGCAGCTATGCTGTAGGTAGGCATTAGGTCCCAACATTCTATGGAAGAAATCCAAATAACTTCAAGGCTGAAGATTAGTGAACAAGACCCACCACTGAGCAATAACCAAGTAACCTTTTATCTGCTACTAGACTTTAGCTACCCAAGTCCTCTGCAGCTAAGGCAAGCAAGAGGAGTCAAGGAAATTCCTTGGGCTAAAATGAAGTACTGTGGTGTATGATCCATCACTACCAATGATACACAGAAAGCTCCAGGGAAACCCAGCCTCTCTGCTTCATTTTGTCTGTCTGCATTGCAGACTACAATGTCTAATGTCACCCTTCCCACATTCCTGTACCTGGTCCCAGCAACAGGTCCACAAAAGTCTGAAAGTCAGAGGTGTCTGTCACTCCAGTCTGTACCAGAGCCAAACTGCAGATTGCAACAGCCTAACCCACCTGATTTTCTGTGGAGTCTCTCATTCCAGGCATGCTAATGACAAAACAGACTTTCCAATTTTCATAATGTCATTTTGACATTCTTACCTGACTCAGATAGGAGAAGCCTGAGGATAACTTTATCACAAAGTAGCAGATGGCAGTTAATGATGGGGATCAGATTCTGGGTTCAGGGTGAATAAAATGTGGTATTTCCTAGCAGTGATTAATGAGGTAAAATGCATCTAATTTGGAGATGCTGCAAACAAGAGTGGCTAAAATTCTAGCCTGACAGAGGGGAAGCACCACTGCGAGTCTGGTCTCTACTGCCAAAATTCTGAAAGGCCTTGAAAAAAAGGCCCAACTGTTATGTCTGGAAGGACTGAGAACACTATTTACTCATTTCCCCATTTGGCCACGTAACGTGCTGTGCTTGCCACCATCCTCCAGTTACACGTGTTACCTTGGTGTGTGCTTTAGTCTGGCTTGATTTATTGCAGGCTGACTAACTGCAGCAGGAATGGCCCTCCCAGCATTTACCTGCCAGCACTCAGATGCTTAGGCCACAGACTCCCACATCTTGTTCAACATGTCAGCACAGTTTCAGAGTGAATGAGGATAACTTATATATGTTTATATAACTAAAATAAAAATAAATAATAAAGATAAATAAAATAATCTAAACTAAATTCAAGGGATGAATGAAGGCCTCATGCCAGTTACTCCACATCTCCTCTGTCCAATAACCCCCTTGCCATCATATCTCCTCACTGTTCTGTCTCCTTCACACACACACACAAAAACCCAACCAAACCAAAACCAAACCAACTTCTGCTGCTCTTCTGTCAAAAAGTAGCCCAGTGCCTTCTGTTTGGGCAAGATTTTCAGGCACACAGTGATTTTGATTTTTCAGAATAGTGCTCTGGTGTAAAGGAAAGCCCCTCTGGGGTATCCCAGTGTTAGCACAGGGTTACCTCGTTGAGTGTGTCCCAGCCCACTGAACACCCCTGTTGGGCCCTGCACTGACAGCAATGTGGGTAATTCACACCCATAGCTCACACATGGAAAGCTCTGCCCCACTCCATGTTTCCTTTTATTACACCACTGTGCCCAGTTTTGATGGGGCACAACAGCCTCTTCCCATGACTAAGTATTGATGCTTCTTTAGAGACACAAGCTTTTTACCAGGTAACAGCTATGGCCTGTCTTTCATTGCTAGAAACTCTCAAAACTCCCTGTTCCCATCTCTCTGGCTTCAAAACTGGAGATGTCCAGTGGGAAAAGCATCTGCTGCAAAGGCTTGCTTGGTGCCTCAGCACCAGTGCCTGCAGCTGGTGATGGTTTGGAGCTGAGGTGCTCCAAGGCCTCCAGAACTTCCACTTGGTTTGCTATGAGAGGGTTCCAAAGCTGGAGAACTGATGTCTTCATCCAATCCATCTGTCCTTGTGAGATGGATACTGCTTCTGCTCCTCTTCATGTCATGTGATCTGCTAAATACATTTTGGAACCTCACGGTGTTTCTTTCAATCCTTTTGCAGAAGCAGGATTTTCTGTATGTTTGTTCCCATTTCTTTATAGGATACTTGTTATGCATGACTGATTAACAGGCCCCAAGCTATACTCAACCTGCTACCCACAGTAAATTGTTCTTTGTGTTGTCTGTGTCATTTTCTTTAAAATATCAAGCTGTTTTATAATTAAAGAGTCCCTTGAAGGTCTTGTTTCAACAAACAATCATTTCTTCCACTGTGTGAAGTTCCTGTCCTAATAAACAATTTAACAGCATATATTATTTTTCTTGTCTGCAGAACTAACCTTTCATGGAAGACCCATTAAGGCAAAAATGTGATGCTGACTGTATGTAGAGATTCAAACCTTCAGTGTGTGTGTAGCTCAGTGCTGGAGCTGTCCTTAAGCTGCAGATTGTGTGAGTTATAGAAGATTAATTGCTCACAGTAGCGTTTAGACGCATTCATATGTCACCCAGAAGATGGCTGAAGAGTTACTTATCTCCAGCAGCCTTATTCCTTAATTACCTTTCTCTCTGATAATTCCAAATTTGGGATTCAATGCACAGCGAAAATCTCCTGTATTAATTAGAGATTGTAACTTTGTTATACAGTGTGCTTTCTATGATAAACAGCTTTTCCTTCAATCCCACATGTGTGGGGAAAAAGGCAACACCTTTGATCGTTTGGGAGGTTGACTATCATTTCATCATTCTAAAAAAACCACCAAACCTATGGGTAATTAGCATGGGGGGGGGTTCTCATTTTTAATGCAATTTAATAAAAGTGCTAAAAGTGCTAAAAGATAACAATTATTTGTGCAAAATTAGGAAATCTGATCCGTTTCAGTTCCTAAACAGTGTCTATGGAACAGGTTTTTAATCCCTGTTTTAATGAGCTAACTTTGGCAGCAAGTTTAAATTTCTAAATATTTGATCATAACACTTCTTTGATTGGGGTGTGTTTGAATATCAGGATGTCTTATTTTTCTTTGCAGCTGCTACTTTCAGCACAATTCTAGACAGATTCTTTAGCTGATAGAGGATGTCAGAGTTCTTCTGAAACACCAGAGGTATAGTAATTTACGTTAGATATGAGTTTGCCCCAAAGACATCAGCTTATTCACATTTAAGAGCTTCCTCTAAGAAAAATAGATTTGATATTACAATTCTCACATCAGTATTTTTTCAAATTACTTTGTATACTTACCTGTCTTCACCTATAAATGACACACACTTTGGATTCTCTACTAGCAACTCTACTCTTTGCTGATAACATTTTCTCTTATTAAATTCTGCACTTGCTGCATTTTCCCTTTCTTCTATGACATTAAGTAACCTACAAATCTGTGCCCTACTTCAATATAAGTACAGCTGTGACAAATGGGTGAGTTCTGTGTGTGTGCTTCCCAGATGCCTCAAAGAAATAACACTCAACTAGCTTCCTGTCCCTCAGTGGTAAAAACCATCCTTCCAAGACCACGTGTGAACACTCCAGCAACTGCAGAATTATTCTCTGCATTTTCTCTTCCTCTGCCTTCAGAACCCTGATTTTTACAGGGATATGCTGGCTTGTCATTTGTCCAGCATCTTTCAGTTTGGTACAGTTGGACAGGTGGGTGGATATTTCAGCTGTTGATTCCACTTCAGAGTTGCCTTTCAGCAATCCCCGAGGAGCACCCTCACTCCTCACATCGAGATTCACCACTTTAGAGAATCCTGCCACCCCTGGTTCAAGCTCCTAATAAAGTAAAAATGTTCTCACAAACAGCCCGAGGGCTTTCTGCAGTGTCTTTGAGATGGGAATTAAGAGGATAATGGGAATTAACTTGCCCGAGGCCCCACGATAATGTTGCCTAGTGACACAGGTACTGTGCAGAGTGTAACCATCTAAAGGGCAGAGCATGTCTTGATGCTGGCAAATCCTCCCCTGCTCCAGATTTCACTTGCTTTATGTTATTCTCCCCTCATTCCCAACTCGCTGCACAGATAAGCTGATAAATTTGCACCTAATTTCCTTAAAAGCTTATCCACTGTGTTCTCTGGCCTTTTTTATTACAGCTTCTTTTTGTTGATAATAGAGCAGCCTTTTCAGAAATCCCCTAGTCTCCAGCCAGCATCTGAAAGCACGTGCAATACTGTAATGTGCTCCTCTCTGATCAGCCTGGAGATGTGTTAGGAGCTGTCCAACACATCCAGTAGGATAATGGGCTTTTGTTTTTCCTCTCTCAGAAGTCACAATGTTATTCCTTCTCTCTGTACACTCAATGACACCCGGGTTTCACTGTCTCTCTGTGTAATGTGCAACTTTCATCTTTTTCCTTTGTGAAACAGACCACGTGAGGAATTTTATCCATTTCCTATCTCCACCCTTCTCATGTGTAGCTTCAGCTACATGAGAAACTTTGGCACTACCCCATTACTCAAGAAGCAGATCTCATTCCTTCAGGTGTTTTTTGTCTTTATGACCATAATCTCTGTCTGTGCCCGTAGTGTGACATTCTGACATCAATCCTCCATCTTCTCCTTTGTGATTTGCAGGCTGCTTCCCTGCCTTGGTTCTCAGCAGAGGGATTGAGCAGAATTCTGCAACCTCTAGCACAAGTCCCCAGTGGGAGGCTGCTGCTTGAGGCTTCGTGTCTGTGCCCTGCATTCAACTCTGCCCGGTGCCCTTCTGCACCCACCGCAGAACTTCTAAACACACAGACTTCTGGCATGACATCTGTCCTTCCTGTGCCCATCTCATATTAGCCACCTTTCCCAAAAGCTCACCATAACCACTCCTGATCTTTCAGTAGGGTTCATCCCTGCCAGCCACAAAAGGGCATGTCATTCACATGCTAACAATGTCTCTGCAAGGAAGCCCGAAGCATCACGCGAATGGGAGAGCAGAGTTCAGGCCACACCAGCCTCCAAAGCTGTTTCAACATCTCTTGTTAGGACACATACTGGTGCTACTTCAAATGGAAATCAGGGAGAATGCTTTTAGATTGTCCCCTGCACTGCTCACAGTAAAGCCATCCGTGATGTCATTAAGCAGAAGAACAGAAACACTTGGCATAAGGAAATTAACCTCTTGTGCATTCAAACAGAAATCAACGGCAGACCACAGATGAGAGAGTAAGTGGATAATTTATACACATTACTTTTCAAAAGTCCTTTGGAAGATTACCTCTTTTTGAAATTGGTTTTTTTTTTTTAGATATACAGCATATTCCCTCTAAACCATAGTGAACAAGTGGCCTTCAACTGATAAATGCAGTGTACTCGAAGTGAAAAAAAGAATAGCAAAGGTCACAGAATGCTGAACTATTAAAATAAAAACAACAAACCACCAAACTAAAACAACAAAAACACAGCTATTTTTTTTAGAAGAAAGTCTGCTACACCTACACGAAACAGTGACTGGAAAGCAGCTCTTCCTTTTCTCCTGAAAATGGATCATTAAACAAAAAAAGAGAAATCAAAACAAAGCCCATCCACACCAGCAGTTCAGTGTTCTTAGTGTAAGAACAAAGCAGGATTTCAGTGGTGAATTCACCAGAATGCATCTGGGTTGCAAATACAGCAGCTACAGAATAATATTCTTCCTCTGAAGCACAGAGAGCTAAATCACCTATCCCAGAGTGTTATACTGCATCAGAGATGAGGACCTAAAAACCCACCTTTTTTTGGTCTCTGGTCTGCTGCCAAGTACATTGACAGCCACCTTCTGACCAGGACATCAGAGGAGATTGGTACCAGCATCCTGCCAAGGGAGGGCCGTACCAGCTGGCCAGTCCTAAACTGAAATGGATTTTATTTTCAGTGATTAAACTACAATTCAGGAACACTGGGATCTCATGGACACTCACTGCCATGAGTTACAGCCACCACTCCAAGTAAAATCTATTCTGTGTAGGTTGGAGGCTTAGCACTATCATAAAAAACTGTCAGTTTTGGTGAGTGTGTATATATATATATATATATATATATATGTAATTATTTATAAAATACACATAAATACAGGCATATGCAACAACATACCTTGATGTCCAGGCAGAAATAACTCTCAATGTTACTATTCTTTAGCAATTTCTTGCAGTGAAACTTCCTTTTTCTGTTTAAGACAAAAGAAGGGGGAGAGACAGTTAAGACTTGAAGCTAAAAATGACCTAAAAACATATCAGTGATTTAAATCAGATCTACTTTGTATTACTCTTTGACACTTCAGGTCTTCCTTTTTTTTTTTTTTTTTTTCTTCTTTCTCACCCCTCCCTTTTATTTTTCACCTTTGTTTTCAGTTTCTGTCTTCTCTTTTAATTATAATCCTGCTAAGCCTAGACATCTCTGTCTATTCATTCCCTGAATGCTAACTAGGAAAAGAGAGCAGGTTCTGCAAGTGCAAAAGAAAGCAGTTTCTTCTGCATGCTCTCAAATGCTAATAGCAGGGAAGTGCTGAATCAAATGCCAGTCATGTCACAGCAGTAACTCTAGGCCAAAATGGGATGATTAACTCAGTTCCCATAAGCTTTCAAAGAAGAGGGGAGGCCCCAGAGGAATAAAAAGGGCAGATATCAAACCTAACTTCACATGGAGGTCAAAAGGAAGATACAGACAACTGGAGAAGAGCTAGTTTAACTCCAGTGTCCAGAAAAATAGCAGAACACAGTATTAGAGGATTAATTTATCAGTGCCTGGGGAATAAATAATTGACAAGAAATGGCTGACACTCCAAGAATCTGTCACATCAAGCTCGTCTGGTTTCCATCTCTGGCAAGGCAACTTGCCTAATAGACAGAGCACTAGATGTTCTACATCTGAAATTTAGCAAGCCTTCTGATCAATAATTCCCACACAGCAGCATAGATTATTGAAGCTGTTGCTGAAGAATTTATGCAGCAGGCAGTGCTTGATGTGCACCTGGACATGCCACTGTCTGGCATCCAGGTCACCAGGTGCCCACGAGTAGGGAAGAGCAGTTCAGGGCATTGCAGGGGGCACTGGGCAGCCCATGGGCATTTTCCCATCCAGCATCCAGCTGTGCTATGGAGGGAGGACACAGCTGGACCAACCTGCTCCAGGAGCAGATGTGTTAAGTGGGCCACAGCTGGGCATAAACTGTTGAAATGATGCAAGGTTATGCAGGTGACTGATAAGCACACTGGATAAAAGGGTTATCACTAAGCTAACAAAATAGAGATATATTCTAAAGTTTATCAACTAAACACAAATGATCCCTTTTGAAAGAAAAATTCAGACAGACTGACACAACATGAGGAGAAGCTGAGTAGACAGGGAAGGGTGGCAGAGAGAGGCACAGACACAAGAAATTCACATTGGGCTGCAATTTTTCACTTCCCAGGTCAGTGCTCTGACAGGATTTGGAAGCATGCTCTTGTCCTACACACCCCTAGTCCTCTAGCCCAGGATCACAACTTTTACTTATGGATCATTTACTGATGAAAATATAATTGCTGGCTGCCAGGATGAGATCATGGATGAACAGTAATTTTGAGAATCTGGAGTTTTCCACTTTCTTGCCTGCAGGAGCAATAATGGGAAATTAGGACCAACTAAGGGCTAAGGTGCCAATTTAATGAAACCACTCCTGTAAGCCCAAGAAAACTGGTTTTCCCTTCTGTGATAACTGAAACATTTATTATAGAAGGCTGGGGGAGGGAATTAATTCCAAATTAATAAACTGTTTCTTTAGTTTGCTTAGTTAAGTACACTATGTTCAATGTTATGCCACAAGTACCACCTCACTCCTCTACCAGAAGGTTTCCTACTGTTGTTTTGTAGTAGGTGATGAATTTGAGGCAAGGCCCAACTAATGATTTTATGTTGCTCTGTCTGCCACTGCAGAACACTGTCCATGACTAGCACATTAAGTTGCTACTCCAACACAAACAATAAAATAACTATAATAATTTGTCTACCAAATGGCTCTCAGCAGATAGAGAGAAGAGCTGATACAACACAACACTGATGAAACCAAATGAGCCATTTTTGTAATCACCTTGCTTCCATAACTCTTACAGATTAAGCTCAGTATTGCCACATTTAATTCCCAACACTGAAAAGAAAAACTAAAATCCCAAATATTGCTGTCACTGTAACAAAACAGATCACTCCATCAATCTTATTAAACTTCTTCAAACTATTCCCAAAGTTAAACTCAGCAGGGCTGTTGAGCTGAGAGGGGAGTTTGACCCACTGCATGGTATGATGCCAACATATTTATACACTCATTGCCAGAGTGCAGCAGGGTTTGTGATTTGTAAGCTTTTTATTCCCCATAAAGATGCAACTTAATGTGCCTCTGTAATGCTTTTTACTTAACTTCTACTGAGATGGCTTAGAGTGTATCTGAAACGTTACACAATCATTTCCAAGTTCTTGTTCTGTTCCATCCTCGTGGCATTTAGCAAATGGTGGTTTTGTTCATGTAAGTCACATTCTTCCCAACTACAGAGGCTTTTCTCCAAAATCAAATTAATCTCATACCAAAATCAGATTCTTAGTATGAATATGTCCAACTTCATTGAATTCTGTTATCACTTTTATGCTCATGGGGCAAGCCAGTGGAATACAAGTGAAATGTCAAATGGAAAGTATGGCAAAGTGATGAGGGAGAAACTTTCAGCATTTGTTACAGATTAATATGTTAATTACAGTACATATTGTGGAAAAAGATTAAGTATCACCAAAGTAAATTTATTTTTAACTAGCTTTATTCCTAACACTTCATAAATTAACCAGCAGAATCCTTAATGCAGAAGAATTCAGATCCTGAGATTACTAGAAATTATGCAAAACTCCAAAGCATCCAAGGTTGCACTGCAGACAACGTCTCTGCTTTGGAATAAGCACTTGATCAAAGGGAATTATGCTTCCTCTGAAATACCTGTTTCCAGGGACTATTGCAGGTATCTCTACAATACTCTGCCTCAGTGACAATGCCAAAACCAACCTGCATTTCCAGCTGTAATGTAACCCTGAAGCTTTGGAGGGAACAGCACAGGCAGGAGGTGGTGATGGCTGCACAACCTCCTCCTTCACTCTTGTGTCTGTCTGCAAGCTGAAAAAACCCTTCAAAAATAGAGTCTAAACCAATCATGAGATGTGGGGAGTTTTGCCAGGGTGTCAGGAGGAGCAGAGGTCTGAGCTATGCCCAGAAATCACATGGATGCAGTGGCCAGCAAAGGCAGCAGTTCTGTGAGCTGCAGTGAGCTCTGGAACAGGCTGGTGCAGAACATGGCTTGGGAACCATCTGCAGCCCAAAGCCTGATCTTTCTCCCAAAGCCCAGCTTTCCCTGTCTCTGCACAGCCTGAACATCCACCCTGTCCAAACACAGTGCTCGTGCTGACGTGCTCCTTGGGCTAAACCAGTAGTGGAAATGCAACCACTGTGTAATTTATAGAGCAACTAATGGAATTTACATTAAAACTACTGCTGTATAATGTTCAGTTAACTCATGTTCTGGGCAACCTTCCAAATATTTTGACACATTGAGTATGACAAATAATTTCTTTATGGTATAAAACATTATTTTTATAACAAGAAAAAGAATGTTAAATTACAGGTCCACCTGTCAAGAATAAACCTGTGTCAATTGACAAGTATAAGCATTCAAGTGAAGAAAATAACAGCAAATTCCAAACTCATTAGTCCTGTGATTTGTTGTTAGTCCAGTAAAGAATGATGCCCTTATCATTTGGAGAGTTTAGAAGACTATTTGTAAACCTTCTTGTGGAAATCCCCTCCACAAGGTTCCCTGAAAAAGATTAATTCTACTTTCTTTTGGGAAGAAATCTTCAATCTCAACTCAAGGCTTTGCTATCTGGAGGCATAACAAGCTGATGAGACCAGACAGGAATCTCATTTTACCACTATCTGGCAATCCTAGGAAAACACAGAGCAATCTAAATCAGTAATCTGGGTCCTAGGAATCAGGGTGCCTTTGCTCCCTGGGCTGTTTTAGGACATGCAACAGGCCACAGATGGATTTTTTCAAAACAGAAGGATTTTTACCCCTTATTACAAAGTAAGGAGAACAGAATCCCCAGGAGGAATTCTGCCTCACCTTGGTGTTCCTGGGAAAGATGCAGAAAGGGACAGGTGCTGGAGATAAATGCATGTTATTGTAACCTCAATTCAAGAGGTGCAATTACAACTCCTGAAAGCATTGCAAGACCATCACCAAAGAGAGGTGACATCTATTATAATAGCCAATAAATTAACAGGAAAGAATCTCAAGAAGGTCAAAACACTTTGTTTCAGGCTCACAGGAGTCCTGCCAGTGGCACACCCTTTGAAGAGAAGCAAAGCACTAGAGAAGATGCACCAAAGAGCTCCCTTGTATCACTCTGTTCTCACCAATGCTCTGTATCCTCAGGGGACCCCTTGGAGGCTGACAATCAGATCTGCTCTTGGCTGCTTCAGCTGCAGCCTCTGGAGTTTCCAGTTGCTGAGTAATTCTCAATGTATCTGGAAAACCATTAAAGATCAATCCCCTCAGCTTATTGCTAGCATATCAGGAGTTATTCATTCTTCAAGTCTATAAAGTTAATGTTTTCCTCAAGCAGGCAGGTAGCCTCTACTGTGCCTGGAGGAATTGAGATGTATGTTGGTCATTCTCTGCAGTTGGCCCTTTCATAAAGTGTTATGAGAAAATCCAAGTTGCTCTACGTGGAACACTAGTGAGGCCAGGCAGGCTGTTAAGAAGTAGGATTGACAAATGAAGTTGGAAAAGAAACTTTTTTCTTCATTAAAACTTATTTTCAGCTTTCATTTCCAATCCAGTCATGTTGAAGGAGCCTTTGACTGATTCTCCTTCCACTGAAAGCAGGCAGAACTAACACACAACTTTCATAAGTTGCTTATATCCTCATAGATTTTTAATTGAAATGCAACTCCCACAGCACCTCATTAGTTCATTGAATGTTGTATTAGTTTAATTTACTGAGGGATTTTTTTGCACCTGCCTCACACATTTACCCCATTAAGCATGTGCAGATTATCAGATAACTGCTCAATTAAACTCAACTATTGTTCAAATTGAATGTTTTATTATATTAACAAGGTAAAAAGCTACTTGCCATGTATTAGCAAACATAGCTGGCTTCACTGCAATGTGTTTTCAGATTACACTGTGACACTCAAGCACTGCAGCCTGCTAAAGTCAGTGGAAAAAACTCCAGTAACCCCAGTAACTTGTAGATTGGGTGCTGTTTCCTTAAGATTACTTCTCTAAGGGAGGTTTAGTAAAGAATTGATTCACATTAATCTGGTAACCTTTGTCTTTGCCTGGTTGGCTATACCCAAGGCTCTACAGATTCACCCAAAATTCAAAGCAGAACTCATCCAAACTGGAGAGGTTTATCCTGTTCATTCCTTGGGGTTGGTTCAAATTCTGCAATATTTTGTAGACTTTAATGAAGCTTTTGGTTCAAAGGCAGGCTCAGGCTGACTCAGACACGTGTGCTTCGGCTGGAATACCTCAGAGAGCTCTGTTCTTGGCAACAGGGGAAACTCATTTTCCTGCAGAAAAGTGGGAAAGTGGAAAGGAGTACAATTCAAACTGCAGGAGAGGTTTTTCTTCTCCAATGGTCTTATTCTGCCATCCTCATTCACACTGAACAGTGGCTTAATTTGAACTCAGCCAAGTGATCCCACGGAGAAGCATTTGCAAGTAAAATATTATTCTAGGCAAGGACTGTAGGCAGCAAGGTCAGGAAGCCTCTCCACAAACAGCTCTCCAGTACACGAGTTCCAGGCCTGGGGAGTGTGAAAGGGGACAAGAGCTGAGCACAGAGATCAGAGGGGAGTGTGTAGCCATGGCACAGCACCAGCCTCACCCTGCTCCTCTCCCATGCCAGACTAAGCTCCCCCAGCCAGGCAGACACTGTCACACATCTCACAGCCCAGCAAAAGCAGCCAGTGCTGTTCAGAGGATGGGGAGCTCTCCTGAGACACCAGCTGCTGACCTTCTGGGGAGACTGGGAAGAATTCTGCCCTTGCCAGCATGTCCTCAGTGCTGCCTCACTCCTGGTTGGGCTACCAGGATGCTTAATCAACATCTAAACCTTGGACCCTCATTATACACTCTCACCCTGACACACTTCAATCAGTGTCTTGGATAAGAGGCACTTCAGGAGCTCAGTGCAAGAACCCTGTGCAGCCTAGTGCAGTTTCATTAAGTGCCACACAGCAACTAGGGAACAGGAGGATCTTCTTCACTGACTGTCCTATGGAACAACACTCAGGGGATGCAAGATACCAGGAAACACAGTAATCCACCTCACTGTAGCTTCATTTCATTTCTCAACAGAGATACACTGGCTAATGGATTCACTCTACAGAAATAAAAAATAAATAATAATTTATAAATCTTTGTTTTCATGCAAATAAAAAAAAAAAAAATCAGTATCACATTTAAGTATTTTTCCCAAATCTGAAAAGACATAAATATATACAGAGACCCTTCAGCCAGCACCATGCACCAAATTTGGCTGGATCTTAGGAAAAAATAATAAATATATATATATATATTAACTAGGCTGTAGCAAGGACCCTTCTTCAGCAGCTGCTCCCACTGGTGCAGGGTTTTCTTGCACACTGCTGGTTCTTGGCAGGTGACTAGCACTACCAGCTACCTCCCAGCAATAGATTTAAGATCCTTTTGATTCAACAGTTTTGCTGGATTGGTGAAAATTAATTGCTAGAATGATCATGTAAATTCAATGGATATAAAGAGAAGCTGGTCAGTAAAATGAAAGAGCAAGTGTGGTGTACTGTACTACTGCAGTTAACTAAAGGGAATCAGGTCTGAATAGCTGCTGCTATCCTTCTCCTGGTGAAACAAAAAGCCTTCCAGATTATTATCAACAGAAATTGTCCCATTAGAGATAAGGAGGTTATCAGCATGGACAAAATTAGCAGGATTTGTCTCCCAAATGACAGGCTGATTAAACAGCTTTCCCTGGAGGGACAGCAGTATAGAATTTTATCTACCTATCAGCAAAGCTAAGAATGGGCATCACCAGTTAGAGGGATGATGAAACTGAACATGGAGAGGTGCTAGTCACAAACAGGCCTCCCCTCTGCACTGAAGAGCAACTTACAAATCACTTCTGCACTCAAGCATGCCAACTAGAGACTCCCCTTGACTCAATACCCCAGCATATGTTTGTTCTTGCCCATAGATCTGCAACAATTCCAGTGCCTTTCAGGTTATGGACAGAGGTGGGAGCTTTGGGGAGCTGTCCCCACCTTCAGTAAACCTCTCTGGGTCAGATAAATTTGTTTAATGTACTGTCAGACCAAAATTATTGCATAATCGTTGCCAATTTTGCTTAGCCTCTGATGATCCATGAGCGTACCTGAAGGCAGGTAATTAAGAATCTAAATTAGAATTTTTATTTCTGGCAGTTAATTTTGGTCTGAGGTGATGGAGGATGTGCAGAGCTAAAAAAGAAAAAACAAACTACACAGGCCTTGGGAGTGAGCTAGCAGAAAATCCCTCACTGAACTGAGGATGGCATTGCTGGAAATTCTGCAGAAATCCCTCTTAAAACTGCTAAAAAAAAAAATAATAAAAAAATAAAAAATTTAGCATTAGCAATGCTAAAAATTCAATTATTATTCACAAGCCTGTGTCCATTCCTGTTACCCTTTGTCACCTTAGCCTTCCTCTTTATTGACCTACCTCTCCTTATCATTTTTACACTGCAAAGTCCTTCAGTCACTGACGTGTTTGTCCAGAATATGAGTGGAGATCAGATTTGATTGTCCTCTGCAGTGATGCAATGAAGACAAGAGGATAAGGAATAAAACTCCACCAGGAGTGACTGTGGTACACAATTAGATACAGAAACATCTCTTTCTGCACAAAAGTTACTTACAGTAACATAGATAAAATGGAAAAACACTGGTGAATGTTACTGCTGGAGAATTTTTTTTTGGTATATAAAGAGAATAAGATCTTTGAACCTTGGCTTCCACTGACTTAATCAGCAGGTTTTGGAAACAGAATGAAGCTGTGTGCAATAGCCCTTTGGATTTAGAAAGAATAAAAGCAGAAGAAATAGAATTTCTCTTTCTGCTGTGGCCTGCATGATACACACAACTGACCCACACGGATGAGAAGTTCTGAAAGCAGAAGCCAGAGTGGACACTTCATTGCTGTAGCTGAGATCTAAAAGGCAAGGGCTGCTCCTCTTTACATACTTTTCTACCAGCTCTTCCCAGCCTGAATGGGAGAATAAAGGCCACATTCCTTGGAGACCAAAAGCTTCTGTCCTTTTTCTTTTTTTTCTAGTGTGCCTCTCTCATCATGACTCCCAGGCCCTTCAAGAAGCACATCTGGCCCAAAGCAGGTACAAGCAAAAATCTCCTAACAAAGCTGGGAGCTTCATACAAGTTTTCCAGCCCAGCCTGGCAGACGTGAGAGTTTCTGATAATCATCAAACAGTTGGATGTTTTCTGAAGCTTATCTGAGCCAAACAGAACCTCAGGCCCTTCTGAGGTTTGTCCTGCATGGAACAGGCTTCAGCCAGGCAGTGCATTGGATTTTCAGAAGTGATTTTCTTTGTTGTGCTCAGAGCAGTGGCCAACGGTGAGGAGACAGCCCTTCTGTGCCATATCACCCGTGCTCATATGCTTGCTTTTCCAGCCTCTGCTGTTTGATCCTCTGCAATGGATTCTACACAGACACAGAAATCAGATGTGACACCGAGGAACAGAAACAAATGAAACAGAGGCAGCTAGGAAAGAAATTGTTATTAAAATAGTACCAAGGATGGGATTTCTCTGCTCAAGGCTAAATAATGGTCGTTTCCTAGAAACTGAGCCAACCTTTATCCTCAGCAGCTCAGCACTGCAGGCAGCACATCTGTTTGCTGTGTGAAGGTCCTGGCTTTGGGAAGGACTTGGCATTCTGCCTCGTGTGGTCAGCAGGGTGTCTAGAAACTGATGCTTCGCTTGATGGGGCAAACTACAGGGTTCCAAGAATAATGATGTCTGAAGCATTATCTAGAGGATAAACAAATACATTTATCCCTTCTTCTTCCTCGTGACAAAGCCTAGCTTGCAAAATTTAGGGTGGCTCTTCTATGATTTATAGATGTTAGCCTGGTATCAGGGAAGAAGATATGAGTGTGTGTACAACGTTGTTTCTTCCACCAGACACCTTTTAGGCCTGTCCATCAAGCTTCAATCACATCTGATGGGGGAAATGTCTCAAGAATATAAAATTCCTCTAAGCTTTATGAAAGGGGAGAAGCACATAAGAGGGACATCATATATATAGGCTACCCACTGAGAAAAAGGTTGCATTGTGTGCCAGAGGTTTAGGGGACATTAGACTCTACTCTCATTAGATTAGAATCCTACTCTCAAGGATTCTCACACCTCCAATGAGAGGAAAATCTTGACACCACCATTGAAAGCAGCCCAAGAATTCACTCCAAGGGGGCTCTGATGTCTAATCAGGGGTGTGGCCACAAGGCAACCTTTAGAGGGGGAAAAAAAAAAAGTCTTCAAGATCAATGAACCTGAAACCCACATACATGGAGAAGAAGGCTTCATTAACCCCACTACCCTTAGGGCTTCCTAGGACAGCTTTTGGGACCAAACTTGTGCAAACAGCAATTTGAGCACTAAAGAGTGTGTCAGCAGCCAGCCTCTGCCAGCACCACTTCCCAGAGACCCTTTCCTTTGTCCTAGTTCATGAGAGCAGCACTGAAATGGCTCCTACAATGGACTGAAAAGTGAGTGAATTCCCATTTCTCAGAGAGGTGGTATCTTGGACAAAGTTTTGATTTTATGCAACTTCAGTAGGCACATGAAAGCCCCCAGTCTCTTTTAAGCTCCCTTAGATAGATGATGCCCAGTGAAGTTCTGCTTGATCTTTCTTTATGTCAGCTCTGTCCTACAGCTCTCCTCCTGCTCCATCCCAAACTATAAATATTGAAGGGTATATAAAAGCATCAGTTCAACAACAAAAAAGCTGCCCTATGAAAGGCAGTGACAGGCAGTTGGCAGCAGCCAACAGCACCCAGCAGCACGTGCTGTAGGTAGTTGCTGCTGCTAGCCCTGGACCTTGGTTGTTCTGGGTGTGTGTTGTAGCTTGCACTGTGGGGATGGGGCAGGCTGACAGGTTTCAGCCTAACTCCTAACCTTGCCCTCTTCTCTCTCCCATATTCCTGCTTGAAACCAGTCCTGCCTCACTAAGGAAATGTTGGCTGTTTCTTGGAGCAAGGTGAGCAGCAGCAGACCTGCTGAGTGTAGCCAGTAAGCTAAACAATTTTCTGCCTTTTGCCCAAATGCCTCTTTGGCAACCTACCTTCATTCTCCAGTCAGCCTCTCTGAAGGAGCAGTTGTAACACAGCCCTGAGTGTGAGCAGCAGAGCACAGACCTGTGCAAAGGCTGCCAGGCTCATTTGAAATCCCTCTGAGCAGGACAGACCAGCTGCCTGTAGCTCAGAAACCTCAGTCAACTGGGCTTCTTGGAAACTGAGCCAAGTAACACAGTGATACAGCAGCCTCTGCTCAGCCTTCACCAATGCCAAAATCAATGAGAGGGAGACAGAAGCTACATCATGGTGAATAAAAAATCCATTATTCTTTTTTACCCATGTTCTCCATTAATATGGGAGGCTGGAACCAAAGTTCAGAGGGCAAACCTACAATTCCTGTGCCTCTTCAGTGAATGCACTGGGAAGAACAAATATAAGAGGGAAAAATACCTAAATGGAGCAGCAGTTGTTGAAAGCTTGTGCAACAAGCTGCGAGGAGGCACATCACTGGCTTTAAAAGTATTAAGTTTGGGTATTTTTATAGGACAGTTAAAGCACAACCATGCTCGAGACAGGAGATCAGGAGTAGATGAAAGGAAATTGTCAAGTCTTGCTGGAAGATTTTGGAACCCTGCTGGTGGTACAGGGGACAGAAATTGCTCTTCAGCACTGAAATGGGCTCTTCAGCAGAGAGGCACTGGAGGTCAGCCCCCAAGTAGTACTCCTAGAAGCAATTAAGATCAGTGCTATGTACAAATGGAGGCTGCAGAAGAGTTTACTGAAAGAAAAGTTCCTTTCAGACTGATAATCATTTTTTGTTGTGCTTTTGAAATCCCCTCACTTGGATTTTCATAAAGTGTTACGTTTGCTTCAGCTTCTCCCTCCTTAATTTGTTCTGTTTGTGGGCATCTGAACAGTTAGGGTTCTCAAAAGTGGTTTTAGAAAGGGTCATGTTCAGAAATAAAATTACAGAAAGTTTTGGAGAATGATAGGCTTTACGACCTCTGTGCCATCACCCTGCAGCAATTTATCCATCTCCCTGTCTTAGCCTTGCTCCTGAAATACATGAAGCACAGCCCAGAATTGCATTTTAGCAGCAGGTTGGAGTAATAGATGCTACAAGGAATAGTGACATTCCTGATGCGTGATGTGCTGTGCACCACAGGGAGTTGAAATCTCTCTTTGTATGCCTTATGGCAAGCTATAAATTCCTGATTTTATGTGCTGATGTAAAAACCTGTTTAACAAATCTATTGGAGCAGACTGCCTGGATCAATGTTATGACAGGCCCAGAGAATCCCAATAGTATTCCTGTGAGAAAATACCTGGAGATCTTAATTCTAAGGTATATATTCATTTAATATAATCCTGAGAATACATGTTAGGAGGGTATTTCTGTTTCCATGTGCAGTGACTAAGTGTTGTTGCAGTCACACAGAAGCTGAACTTGAGCTGTAAAAGGGCACTTAGTGTTTCCACCACATGTGCCCTGAACATACTTTGTGACAGTTAGTGACATGTGACAGCATCTCCTCAAACTCATCATGGTCTGCACAGTTAATATTAGCTTTGAGAATTCAAGAGCAGTGAATTTCCCCTCTTTAAAATATGCTGTCATCTAGCCACACAACCACAGAGAGACGAGGAGGAAATATAGATTAAATATATTGACAGTTTTGAGAGATAACTGAGCAGGAATCATCCTGAATCATAACTAAGTAATGCACTGGGATTTTACCATCAAATGTACAAATAAATGTAAGAAGAATAATTTCATTATGGAGAAATTAAATGCATGCATCACTGCATGCACCAAAGAGGGTCTTTAATGTGAAGGCTCTTAGAAAGGTAAGGAAAACTTGAGGAGTTGACATGCAATGGCAGCTTCACATACTGAACATGGATATGAATATGTATGTTACTGTGACACGTGGGGGAGGATGTGGTAAAATGTAGGTAGCTACAGCCCAGGTATTCAGGCTTCATTCCATAAATGTTACATAGAATCTTTAAGGTTGAAGACATCTCCAAGTCCAGCCTTCTACCCAACATCTCCATGACCATTAGATCATGTCCCAAAGGGTCTCTTCTACACATCTTTTGACCATCTCCAGGGATGGCGACTCCATCACTTCCCTGAACAGTCTGTTCCAACACTTAGAATTTATTTGCTGAAACAGCAGCTTTCTGCTATCAAATCTGACCTTCCCCTGGTAAAGCTACTGCAGCTTTCTGCTATCAAATCTGACCTTCCCCTGGTAAAGCTCGTGGCCATTTCCTCTTGTCCTGCTTACAGTGGCTTTGTGTGCACAAACTTCACTGACAGCTGGTAATCTAAAGCTCTCAAGGATACTGCAAAAATGAGTTTTCAGAAATGCAGAGGACATGCAGACAGTGTTCACTGTGAATCACTCCACCACCAGCCACACAAACATCTGGCTTACATAAGAACAAGAAAATCTACTCAAAGGAGCTCAGTATTCCAGTGCTTGCAGCAAAGTCATGGGAGTTGCAGGACAGTCCCAAAGGGATACAGAGAGGTCTCTGAATGAAAAAAGGATGATGTTTATCTGAGTGCTCAGCATTTCTCACCTCAGAAGAATCTTCAAGCCCCTGGTTTTATGGGGGATTTAGCTCTCAGAGAAGAAGCCTGTAGAGAACTTTCATCTTTGCTGCAAATCCTACAATGGGACCTTGCCATTTATAAAGCCACGAGCACATTAGGAGGAGAGTCTCCATTGCTGCAGCAGAGCCCAGGAATGTAGAATGGAACAAGCCTGACAAAGGTTAGAGTGCATGAGGTGAGAGCATTGCCACAGAAGAATTCATTGTGACCAAAAGCAATGCAAAATGAAGAGGCATGGCTCTTCTCAACCATGTGAAAGTCAGGTAGGTTTTTCTGCCAGAGAGAATGCACATTATTCAAACAACATTCAGAAGTATTGTATTTACTACCAGGAGATTATCCAGCTAAGCAAGCAGTTCCTTTTTTCAGATGTCATTTGGTTCAGCACATAAACCATTCAGTGAGGCCAAGACTCAACACAGAAATTAATGTACAGTCCAGGGCTAATCATGTGCTGATGTGTGCAAGGAAATCTGTTACTGATAGAGAATATTGGTATCATCACTGAGACAAACTGCTCTCCCCCACACCATTTCACCATTCTCCCCAGTGCCAATGGAGCTTGCCTTTTGCCTGACAGGAATTAAATTAATTATCACAACGTTAATCCAACTCTTTGCCCAATTACACTGTTATTTGAAACATTAGGGTTCTGATCAACTGGAAAACTGCACTGTGGAAGCCCAACATTTCCCAGCTGCAGGTTCTCAAACATCCAACAGGATAGGGGGGGAAAAAAGCCCTAAAGCAATGATGTATGGCAGTAACAGAGCACTGCAGTCGGGAGCCTGCAGCCAGCAGATTCTTCTGAGAGACAGGCACAGGTAGCTGCAATACACCCATTTCTCTCCTGCTTTGCAGGGCAGGAGGTGAATCCACATTTACAACTTGCTTAACCAAACCTGCCAATCTACCAAACAGCACAACCAACTTCTGTTCGTTTTCTGCTAATATATCCCCGTTGCCTTTGCAAAGGAATTTATTCAGCATGAATGATTTGTAATAATATACAGTATGTGTTCTGTGCTACATAAACCTTTTCATATGTAATTAATATTTTTCTAATTTTTTAACATTAAATTACTTTTCTCATAAAATATGATTATATTTTCCAGTTCATGGATGCAAATCTACGTATGAATAATGGAAGTAATGTTAAAATATCAACAGATATCAGTTTACTACTAAATAAATTGCTTTCTTCCCTAGAGGCTGTTTAATCTCAATTATGGCTCATGGAAAGCACACATCAGTAAGAAGCAAGCCAAGAACAATCTCCTTTCCAAACAGCCCAACTCCTGCAGACGTATTTGCTAACTGAAGTTATACACTATACACTTCATAACTACACCCCAGTCCTGCTCCTAGGAGTAGGGGATTCTCTGAACTGCCCAGAACAGGTACCTGAGTAACCACCCTGGTGGATGCTGCTAATCCTGTGTCTACAGTCACTGCCATTTTGCTGGCACTTCCCCCCTGTATCACTTCATAGGCTCTTGTAGCACAATTGGAGGTGCTTCACAACTCAAACATGGGCAGGCTGAGGTCGTGCTATTGCATTTACTTCTCCACAAAGCATGGTAAAAGCAGATTATTTTTAAACAGTTCAGTCACAGGTAAACCACTCCTCAAGTCTCAAAAAAAAAAAAAAAAACACAAAAAAACAACCCAACCCAGGTTTCTAGGTTTTCTTTACCAAAAATGGTATTGGATTTTCCAGACCTACAACCCCAGAGAGTTCTGTAGTGATTAAACTAATAGGCTGGTTGATTTTTTTTTTATTTTGAATATGCTAGAAATGGAGGAAGTGGTATAAAATCTGATCAGTATGTCGGTGGAGTGTGTCTTGAACTCAGAGTTAAAAAATGCTCAGATATTTTAATGCTATGTCCTGCTGGCCAATCAAGTTTGAGGGCAACACCAGCTAAAGTACAACCTAGAGCCCCTGGTAGAGCCAGGGTTGTCATCAGCTTTGCCAGTGCTCCTCAGTTTATCCCAGAAGAGATAACTTATCACTTCAGGGGTGTGGTGGAACAAATGCAGCCTGGCAGTATCTGGTAGTGTTGGTTCCTTGATTCTATGTGTTCAATGGGAGAGAAAAAGAGCACTGCCTGTCACCATCAGAGAAAATTAGTACTGGCTCAGAACAAGTGCCAGCTCTATAATGACTGCACACAGATGTTACCAGAGTAAACTTGAGGCAAATATGATAAAGAGTGAACAATCAGCCATCCCCCATTGGGTGGAAATGTTCAGAGGAGCTGGTTGAGTGGGAACATGTGCAAAGTGAATGGATGGTGCATGGAGCCCAGATGCATGGGAACAGCTGTGGTGATGATGCTGGCATTGAGAACTAGTTGCATATTCATGCCAGGGTTATTGCTCCTGCTTCTGTGCATCTCCCCAGTGCACAGAAGAGCTACATCTCTCCTGGCTAGTTAATGATTCCAAGATCATTGGGATATCCAGTTAACAGCAGCATCCTCAGTTTAGGTCACACAAATCACAACACAAGTAGGCAGGTACTTGCCAATTCCAGCACCACATCTGCACACACCTCTTGGTGGCCACCTTGGCCATCCTTGGTTATCATCTTTCTCCTCACACTACACTAGAAAACAACAGTCTTTAGAAGCTTCACAAGCTGGCACTAGCTACATTTCTCCAAGGGAAAATTGGCAGTGCCACACAAGGTCAGGCTCCTTGAGAAGAAGATCCAAGGGATGGGCATCTTGTCTTATGGACTCTTTCAGTCTGCACCACATAAGTGTAATCAATTAGAAATAAATTAATAAACCTCCCTGTGATATGGACAGATAGCAGATCATGAAAGCAGTTTGAGCTCTCACGGAAATAAACTTGTCATGTCTCATATTCTTATTACAGAAGTAACTGTTGCTTCCCCCATGTTCCTTGCCTTCCACTGCTTATTAATACTTGTGAAAGCTGTTTAGCCCTGTTATTTGTATGAGATAAATAATTGAATGAACTCCATTCCCAGTGCTTGTCTCTGCTAGCATTTGCATTTTCTCCTGTAAGCTGACATATGGTAATGAAGTGGGGAGCTTTTCCTTCTCCTCCAGGCCAAGAAAATACTGTAGCACCAGATTTGTATGATATGTGTGCCCCACAGGTATCCCCCAGCCCCTGCCACCCTGGGCTGTCTCTGACCAGTATGACAGTGAACTAGAACCTGCACACACTCCTGTGCTCCAAAAATGACATGAGGAACTTTTGACCAGCAAGCTCAGTGCTGGAACAGTTACTGCACCTCCTACATTAACCTTCACTTGCTCTGCCCTTAGCAGCTTGACATATGTAACACAAAGAAGCAGCTGAGGGGACATGATAATAAACTGGAAAGGAAATTAATAACTACATGTAACTTTTCAGTAAGTTAATAATCCATGTAAAGGCAGAAGGATGATCCTCCCTGTCTGATAAAGGGTGACTTGCCAAATAAAGGCTGTGAAGGACAGAAAGCAGACAGACTAACTTTTATTAAATATCCTTTTTATCCCTCAAAACACAAGAAATTAAAACATCTATAATTGGTTTCTTTTCCGTAAAGCTAATTTGTGAGACTAGATTAGCAGTGCATATGTGAAAACATGTCCATAAATTAGCACTGGGCTATCAACTGGAGTCTAACAGAACTGTACCAGTAACTCTCCCAGGCATTAATGCAACATCAGCTGATCTGCACAGGTCACTCTCCTGTGTCTGACAGCCCTGCTGCAAGCCAGATCGTGTCAGAGCAAGAGAGCAGGGCAGCACTGCCACCCTTCTGGGGAGCTTCCTCCTAATGCCTCTGGCAGTGAGGGCAGCTGAGCAGCCACATTCTGACACCACTGCCCACCAGTTTAACCAGTGCTGCAGCCCTGCTTCCTTCTCCCCATCGTGTGCTTACACTGCTGTGGTCTTTCTTTTCCCATGTGCAGGCTAGTAGATAGAAAAGCACTAATTTGAAATGTTTCTTTTAAACACAGGACTCCTTTAGAGGAATTCCTGCAGTATAACCTAGACCTTGTGACATCACACCTTAAAACATTTCCCCCATTACTAATACTGTGAATTGCCAAATACTTTGCTTTGCCTGCCTATAAAGTACTCCTGTGACACTCATTTACTTGGGATTTCTGTCACAAGTTCCTCCTCTTCTTATGGAAAGGTTGCTCTTTTAATATTTGCCACCAGGAACCTAGTTAGTGAAAACGTTTTCTAGCTGAACACACAAGGCACCTGACCTCAAACTGGTGATGCTGCAGCACAGGAGCAGCACCCAGGGACCCCATCTCAGGCTGGCAGGTTTATCAGGACCCAGGCTCTAGAGCTGCACCCTGCCAGGGGCTATAGCATAGCTCAGGTGATCTATGGTTATCCAGGAAAAAATTCACATCATGTCAGCTGGAGACAGAATGGATGAACTGGAGACTCCAAAGCTACACACACACACACACACTTCATCCCCTTGCTGCTGCAGCTTGATGCAGGAGCAAACAGCACTTCCCAGGGGCCATGCCACAGCTGCTGTGGGCTGCACTGGTCCTCAGCCCACACACCATTCTCCTCAGGAACCTTTCCATGCCTGGGGGTTAACATGGGAAACAGCATAGCTCAGGAAAGACTGCAGTGTGCTGGAATCCAAGGCAGGGAACACTGCACCTCTCCGAGTGCTTTTGGGCACTCTTAGCAATTCCTCTTGAGTGATGAGTTCAGAGGCAGATCTGCTTCACAGAGCTCCCCATGGAAAAATGCTCAGAATTAGTTGTTTGCACCAAATTCCAGTGTTCTTGTTCTATGGGACTGATCTCACCTGTGCACGGACTGCACAGAAGGGAGAAAGAAAAAAAAGCAGTAAGGTGCCAACACTCAGTGCCTGATGAAATTAAGCTGCTCCAAATTTGCTTCAATACATCTCTCAAGCTACAGCTTGACAGAGTCACCTGAATAATCCTGGTATAATTCCAATCCATATTTCTACCTAAAATATTGAAAATCTTTAGCATGCAATTAATACAGCTGGCAGTGACACAGCACATCCATCTGCCCTCTTGCACCAGATGAGGTTTAATAACCAATATGCCCGATGGGCTCTAATAATTTAGAGCCCATATTTATTCTCAGAAGTGGCTCTTGCTGGCTAAAGGTTTCACCACTTCCTCATAAATTGAAGGACTGAATGTGTAGGGGGGGTGGGGTGCAGAGAGGAAGAGATTTGTGGGAGAAATTCTGTGTACGTGGGTGACAGTTTGTAAAGACAGCTTCTCATAAAGAGAAGTTGCTTTTGTGCAGTCATTTTGAAGTATTAAATTTTGATAACTCTTTAATCACAGCAGTTTAATGAGATAGAGGCAGCGGGTGAAAGGGGAATACATCATGTCAGTTCAAGTACCTGGCTCTCTTCCTGCTGTGAACATTTAACATGACACAGTAGTCCGAGGCTCTCTTTTTGTAGCTGCAGTTGAGAGAAGGGGTTTTGTAGCCTTCCAAGAATGTTTGATTTCCCTTAAGAAACCTCTTTATGGGATCAAAAGTCATCCTTCACTTCCCAAGAAAAAAAATAATTGTTGTTTGAAAAAGTGCAAACAAAGTGCCTGGATTTAAATGTCAGCTTTTGGGGGTTTCATTTTTAAATTGGCCAAGGCAGATTATTTTATCCTGTAGAAGTGCTTGTTGTGTCAATGCAAACCTGTATTTGATCCAGTGCTTAGTTTAAATCACTTTTAATAAACATTAGCTAATAAAATCTAAGTGCCCAGTCATACTTGTGGTCCCTCAGGTATTATTATTTTTATTATGAAATTCTCGTATTTTATCCCACGGAATCTCCAAACATCTAAACAAACAAATTGCTCCCTGCAGATGAGGGAGGTGGCTGAGTAGCCAGCAGTCAGAGATCCCCTGATCCAGTCTTAACCCACAGCTAAAGCATGTTACTTAAAAGACTGAGGCACTGAGGCTCCCAGTGAGGAAGGGAATAAGGAGACAGCTGATTTTGCAGGAGCTGGTAGAAATTACCCAGCCTGTTTCACAGATAGACTTGCACAAGCCAAAAGTTCATTCCTGATGTAACCACAGTCAAAGCTGCAGCTTCCCTTCACAGAAGGACATTGCTTGGTTGTTTCTGTTCACACCAAAGCTCAGAAAGTTTATTCCATGTGGAAAACTTCCTGTCAGGGCTATATTGGAACAGTTATACCTTATGCCTTTCTCCAATATCAACTGGCTTCTTGGGAAGCATGGAGCTGGACACAGCCTTTGGTATTGGGAAAGCATCTTCTGAGATCAGGTTCACACAGCCCAAAATCTTTGGCCAGTTCTCACCACCCACCATATAGTGACTGAATTCTTCATTTGCTAATTTGATATTAGATTGTCCCCAGAACCATTTGCTATGATGCAAGATATAGAAAGAATCACAAAATATTTTAAAATTGAATAACTGCCTTCCCCTTGGTCTTGTCAGATAGGATGTTAGCAGCCTGTCAAACATACATCACAACACAACCAGATCTTCCCACCACTCCAGGAACTAAAATTCAATTTGAGGTTTCATGGCTTTCACCATCTGAACCTGTTCTGTTACTAATAACCTTTGAAATCTGGTAAACATTTACAAGAACAGGGAAAAAAGTCATATCATAGCTGAGCTCTAATTTTAGGATTCCTACTATTGAAGTGTCCTATAATGAAGCCAGATCCCTTTCTAGAGGGGTTATGATGTGCCAAACACAACACGACTCTGATGCAACTAAGTGGTGATTATCTTGGTAGAGCTCCTCTCAGACTGCTTACAACCTCTGCCAGGTAGGGATGTCAGTACCAGCTCAAACATGCAGATTCCAGAGGATTCCACCCATTCTATTGTCTCCTGTCCATCTGCAGGAATGTGTGGGAAGCACTTCACAGCTCTCAGTTTGTCACTGAAGGGGAGAGCAGCCCCAAGGAGACCCAGGCAGCACCAGTGATGAGCTCACATACAAAAGAGCTGGGATGGGGGGACTTTCCCCCCAAAGTCCTCACCTCTACAGCTCACAGATAGATCCTGCATTTTCACAAACATGGTTTTCATAAGTGACATTAGTGTAAATTACCCTCTTTCTGTGTCAGACCCATTGGTTGCTGCCTGCTTCACCATCTGCTCGAGGTCAATGCTGCTCCCTTCCTCCTTCTTAAGCCTTAGTGCAAATCATTGAAGTTTCAAAAAACTAAATCCTTTCCAGAATAAGGTTCTTCAAAACAAAAGAAAACAAAAAGGAGAATCAATACTGCATGTTTTTGCTTTCTTCTTCCCCAGCTCTCTCCTCCTTCCAACTGCCTGTAAACCCCCCGTATCATGCACGACTGCCACTAGTTGAGTGGATGGAATTCAGTTTAATTAGTCAGAAGCATAATTGTTAATGTCTGACCATCAGCATTCCCTCACTTGGAACAAACTTTGATTTCTCAGAGGCAAAAAAAAATTATTGTTTTATCTCAACCACTCAAAAGGAAACATTCCTTCATTTAAAGTCAAATTTCCACATCCACTCTAAACACAGAAATGATATCCCTTATCTTTTATCTGTATCATTTCCCATTTCCACAAGCAGAAAAATTCAACTCCCTTCCCTTTATATGCAAAACTTTGCAAAAAAAAATACCTCTAAACTCAATTCAAAGTGAGGCTTGTCATCTTCAATCCAGCAGCAGAAAGAGCCAGCAAGCAACACCCCAGAATAATGACACCTGTGCTGACACTGATGGCTTTTTTTGGAGGGAGGATGAAGTGCCATTTGAATACATATGCTCTCTTGCCTTCATTTTTGCACAGAATTGGTTTTTAAATGGATAAAGCCTCTTGGGTTCTTCAAAAAGAAGGATTCTTTGTCTTCCCCCCTTCTCAGCAGCAGTCAGCTCACTATTGTTTTCCTGTGGAGTAAGTTCTGCTAAACACCAACAAGCTTTCTCTCTTGCCTACTCTTTGGGCACCTTTCTCTTTCTTTTGTGTGTTTCTCAAAATTATTGGTCCCTCACACAATCTTTCACCTTTATAGTCCTTCACAAATTGATTCCAGGCTTTCTAAAAAAAAACCTCTCCACTTCCACTTCAAAGATTCAGATCAACAGAAAGGTACCGAGATGGGATCTCTCTCTATTCAGCTTTCCACTACTGTGAATTATGACAGAAATAAAAGCACCTCTAATTCCTTTCTCCTCTACATAAACTCCAGTCTTCATCAGTAGCTCTATTTTGGTCATTCCTCTCCATCTTACCCCAAAGACTTCCAAGAGAAGCCATTCTCATAACAAACTATGAGCATCCCCATGAGCTGGCAGTCTCCCAGGGATGATTACAGTCAAAAGCCATCCCCAGCAAGAAAGCAGAATGACACCTGAGGGCAGATCCTTCACTCTCTAGCAGGTTTATGGAAGATGACTCTATCCCAGCTAACATTAACTACTAAACCTCTCCAAAGGCCACAGTCTCCTGCTGTCAGTGCTGCATGGACACCACCAGAGCACTACCAGGGGTGGGCAGTGAGCCTGGAGGGTCTTGCATTGTTTGTAACACCAGGTGATGACATTGCCTCCCAACTTCCACTTGCCCTCATTTTGTTTACTTGGAGATATCAGGATTTAAAGTTCTTGCCTTCTGGTTCTTATCAGAAGTACACATTTGCTGTTGATAGCTTTTATTAAAAGTTATTATTAGACAACTTTTCACTTTTATCTCTTATCACTTTCCGCTCCAGAAAACCTTATCACTCCTTTCACTAAGTGTATGATAATGGGAGCTTTGCAATTACAGGTACAACACACACAGATTTAATGGACCAATTTGACAAGCTAAAAGAATTCTAGTTCCCTTAGCTATTTAGTGTTTTAATAGTGCTTCTTCCTAATTAGTCTGTAGTTACAGTTACTAAAGTAATTGTCAGTGCCTATAACCATAAATAAAGTAGATCTGCCAGAGCTAGCAGTGGATTAGGACCTGTTCTGAGGATGAGCTCCTGTGGGTGTGAAGGAACCTACTCCAGGGTGGGATCTCCTGCTTATCTCCTCCAACACAAGTGGTGACAATATTAAAACACAGGTTAAGTAGCTGTGACTTTATGTGCAGTCCCAAACAACACTGAAGATATCTGAAAGAAGTCAGATTAGTTTTTTAATGTACCATTCTGCATGTCCATTTGTGCCCCATGCCATGGTTTACATTTCTAGATATGAGCTCTCATGAGAGCCTAGGAAATGTCATTTTGTTTTGTGATAAAGGTAGCTGTTGGCCCCACAAAAGGCTTTCCAGGATCACAAAGTAATGTAAGAAACAATGGGAAGAGAAACCACAAGGAAACATTAAGTTTTTTCTCCCCTTTGACATACGACCTAATGATACTAAAATATATATTTGCTCCTGGATATACAAGAAGCATTTGTTCTGGTGTCCTTAAAGATCTAAACCTACAGTCAATTAAAAATAAGCACTGGAATTTATTTTGCCTTCACAAGATACTTCTGTTCTCAGAGCAGATGAATCAGCAGAATTAGACTGTAAAATATTAGTGAGAACTGCACACTCAGGACAAGTGAGCAAACAGGCAGTTTTTTATATGTATTGTTGGGGTATTTCTTTTTTTTTTATGTCTATAGTTCTTTATGTCTGTGAAAGCATCTATTTCATGACAGGAAAAACAATGCAATGAACAGAAGTTAACAACCAAGAAGGGAAAAAAAAAGACTATAGGAGATGGCAAAGTGAAGAGTGTAGGTGCATGGTCATGTCTCCCAGTCACAGCATCCTGCACTCTGAGTTAGAGGCACTGGCAGGGTTGTGCTGGGGGCAGGACAGCAAGTGGCTCTCATCCTTTCAAGCCCCAGTCCCAGGCAAGACTCACCAGTTGCTGACTCAATGCCAAGGGCTCTGCTTTGCCTGACCAGACACTTTATTCCCCTCTGCAAATCACCCAATTCCAAACATGACCTTACCAAACACAGTTACACACAATTATTTGGATACTACTCATGGGAATAACTTCCAAATGATTTCAATTGCAAATGCTACAGGATGTGTAAATTCCATGGCACAGGCAGGGAACTTCAAGCAGACCAAACACCAGCACCACTTGTCACTGCTCCTGCTGTCGTGCCAACTGCAACAGCCCAACTGGAAACCAGCAAGAGAACCACCTTGTTCAAACCCAACACTGCACCTCCAGTGCTGACTGCACACCCGGCCTTCCTGCAGCCACTTCAGCAAGAGGGGGGATTGGAAAATACAGTCTAAAAAAAACCATCATCACTTGCAGACAAGCAAAACTTCACTATTTGGATAAAGGTTATCAGAAATATCCCCCTCCATCACCATGGGAAGGGTAGACAGGGAATTTTTATCATTTTTGTATCAGCAATTTCAGAAAATAAGGTCATCTTTAGCATAGCTTTTTGTCATCCCACATAAAAAACAACCAAACCAAAACCAACCAAACAACAAAAACCCAGAAAATTCAGGACTTTTAACTACCTTGGAAAATATACTTTCCAGATATGTTTTTTCCCCAGCCTTACACAAGATTTCAAAGGCAAGCCTGTCAACTGCATGCAGCTATTCATGGCAGCCAGTTGTGCTCTTGGCTGGCAGTCCCTGGGAGGCTGAATATTTAGCAAGATTTGCCACTGCTTTATGGCTCCTGTGTGAGGAACCAGCAGGAACTTTCCAACAACACCCAAAATACAGCTCCAGCTCTGCAAGCTGATTTACCTTCCTATTAATATTTTGTTGCCTAACTATGCAGGATCTTGCCCAGTATTTTTTCCTGTATCTGCTTTACTGCCTTCTATCAGAGGAATGTCCTGGCTAAACTAGGAAGTCGTATTTTCAAGCATTTTTTTCTGAAGACACTAATTCTGATGATCAGCAGCAATAACCAGGTATTCATTCTTTCTACTTCAGTGCTCTCAAGAGCAGTTTTCTCATGTACAGCACAGAAGCTGGGCACTGGAAACACACATCTTAAAAAAGGAAAGCACTGGATACACACCTAAATCACAGAAAGTTAAACAAGCAAATCAATGGATGTCAGTAGACTAAAATTTAAATTATCTAACAATAAAAACAAAATAAAACTCTTAACCTTTAATGAGCTTTTACTTGAGTGAAGTTGCAGGATCATGCATGGAAGAGCATAATTAAGAGAATCTACTCAGTGACTGGGTTCCTAGCTAAATAATCATCCCTTTGTCCTGATGCTGCAGAAACTTTTCTCCTTGGTAAATCTCCTCTCCTCTTAGAAAACTCTTTTCCATCTAGGATAGCAGGACTTGGAAAAGCTCTTGATTTTGTGGAGAAATCACATTTTTTTTTAACTCATTAAAGCTTTAGACTTCATAAAGACATTGAAATCTGCCATGAAGCTGCACAGTATTTTTATATTTGTATGTATTCAGAGAAGATAAGAGGGAGTGAAGTCTTAGACAAGCTCAGAGATGAAGGAAGATCAGATCATCTACATTAACTCCAGTGAGGAAGCTTAGAGGTCTCAAAAATATATCCCATCTTTCTTCAGTGGACAAATGGGGCTGTGAAGCCTCAAAAGGAAAAAAAAAAAAAAAAATGGAAGGGGAAAATTGTAGTGATGTTTATATCCATAAAAGCTGGGGAGGGAGGTGTTCTGTCCATATCCATGACAGTGGGATAGATTTAAACAGGAAAAAAGGAAAAGTCATGGTAGGTAAAATAAGAAACACCTTCTCGGAGGAAGCAAGGTGCTGGAACAGTCTGCCTCTGGAAGCTGCAGAGTCCCACAGATCTGGCCATGATGCTTGACTCTGCTGGGGAAGGGCATGGAGAGGATGAGAGGTGACAGCCACCTGCTAAGAGGGGTATTTCCAGCTGGTTCTCCCTGAGGGAGCTCTGCAGTGCTGGATACACCACCCAGCTCCCAAGCCTCCTCTTTTTGGTCAGTGTAGCTCTGCTGTTCCCAGTCCAGGGCAGCTGGAATCCAGGGCCTGACTGGTGAGGAGAGATAACCAGCCCCTGCCTTCTGGCTGGTGCTCTGCTGCCAACCCTCTGCCCACACCAGTCACATCACCCCCTGGCCAGGCACAGCAGAGCTCACCTGGCTGCTGCTCAGGGTTCTTGCTATTGTCTGTGGGTGGGTCAGTGTTGAGCCAGATCATTCCCCTTTGTGTGCAACCACCAGGCTGGTGATGGCACGAGGGAGGAATTAGCTTCTCATCCCTGGACTTGTCTACAGTTTCTATCTGCCTCCATACACCTGGAAATAAACAGAGCAAAAGCAAGAAAAGCTGCTCATATTTTATTCCCCCACACAATGTGGATTGTTTTACACTTGGTTTTCACATGAAGCTGAAATCAAATAAGTAACTGAAAGAGAGAAATTCAGCATCTCTCTAAGAGACATGAGAAATTTCTTCAAAGAACATCCTTACCTTCTAACGTTACAGATATTCAAGGAATATGAGTTTTAAGGACAGCACAAAGAGCATAAACCTTTCTCTTTGCATCACACTGCATACATTATTTGCATTTCTGAATAGCTCAGGACTACTTATCTATACAGACACAAAAGAAAAAGATGGGCTGTGTCAGCATCTAACACATGAGCAAACAGGAGAACTTAGACAGCTAAAGGAACAGAAATAAACAGTGGGGCAGCACTAAACCCACTGCAGATGCCAATGGTCTGTCTCAGCAGCAACAGGAGCTCAGGGGTTCTGAGGGCATTGTAACAAAACTGACTTCTAGAAATGTCTGAAATGAGAAATCCAAAAAAGAACCAAGATGTGGCCTTGCTCTGGGCATGGGAATCTTTTCCCAAGGATGAGGGAGATGAGAAACACAAAGTTGTGTTTAAGGCAAGGGTGGGTAGGAAAGGCTGTACACTCCAGAGAAAGGATCTGAGCATTCAAGCTAAGTATGAATATAAGAATTTAGGAAAAATTATGAAAAAAAAAAGCAATAAAAGATTCATTTTTGCAACCTGCACTGTAAGTTTCTCTTACAACCTCCAGCCACTTTCTCTCCCTTTCCCATTAAGTCACAGTTAAATCTGAATCTCTAACTGTTGCCTTGGGATAGAATACTGTGTTCACACGAAGAAAATCTCTTAAAGCTGGTTTTTCATTTCAGTTTGAAGAATAATTATGCATCTAGCACAAGTGAGGCACAACAAACTCTGGGGGAAGGAGAACAGGAGCAAATAAGAATAGCTGTGGCTGGCTGATGAATAATTCTTTACTGGATCATGAAGGAAGAAAAAAAACCTGGTAGCTACAATTTCAATCATCTCTAAAGGAAATTCCTGGTTGAAAATGAGAAATTCTTTATTAGCTGTTAAAGAGGCAGCAAGCAATGTTCCCACACACAGCCCCTGTGCACCAGAGAGGAGATTTGATTCACACAATTCACCAACACAGCCAAGTCACCTGCTGGGCAGCTGGGCACACACAGCACAGCAAGGCCAAGCCCAGAACAACCACATTCTCCACATCACCTGCTAAAACACTGGATACACAAATTCATATTCAAGGAACACTAAGTAATTTTGCACCAGTGCTTTCTGACACCACAGAGTTTAAAAGGAGTTTTAAAAACCTATTAAGGACTCAAAAAATATTTTTCCTCCATGCTACCATTTCCTTTCAGAAATAGATTTTTACTTTTTCTCCCTAATGTAAAAAAAAATTCTTTTTATGTTCTGCCTAAAAAACCAAATTTTTAACAAAGGTTGTTTTTAAGTGGAACTTACAAATAATTTTTAATTTCCAATTTACTGTTCCTTTTTTAAAGCAAAAACATTGCTTATGAAAATCCTGCACACTTATGGTTTGTTTGATTTTCTCCTTTATATTTCTAAATGAGATATTTTAAATGAATGTATATTTACAGGAATCTCCAGTGTAGAAAGCAGCCACTTGCTTCATTAAAGTTAACAGAGCTTAATTGTTATGATGTTCAGACATGGACTTTAGTGTTGTCAGCACTGATACCAAGAAAAGATTTTCCAAAAAGCTAAGGTATAATTATATCATCATGAATATGCATAAATAAATTTATGCATACAAAAAAAATAATTCAGGAATTTTTTTTAAACTCCAGATATTTTCAGAGATGGATACTCTCTGTCCTTGCTGTGCTGATACATTCTGAAAACTAGTCAGTTCTGATCCTTAAATATGAGATGGAATCTTGTGACAAGGCAGCCTGGAGGAGATTTCTGCCCTTGGAGCATCTGAGGTGGAAAAGCACGTGGAGGAGGAATCTGACCCTGCCATGTTTAGGAAACATTGCCATCAGCTTCATCACAAACAAACAAAACCACCCCAGAAGTGTCACTGCTCATTGCATTTCCTCCAGGAAACAATTCCAAACCAAAACAGAGTTCTTTAGGAAGACACACACTTGCTTTATGTGCCATCAGAATCACAGTTAGCATAACAGTAACCTGTGTTTGAAAATGAAATGCAAGAGGAGTCAAGCAGGAGGTCTGCAGACCTGGCTTGCTCTGTTTCTGCAGGAAAATGAGAACTAAAGCCCCCTGAAAAGCCACTCCTCACAGAAGCAAGATACAGATGCTGTGGTCTGTACCTGGCAATGCCAGTAGTGAGCACCACTGACATCCAGAAGCCACCTGATGACCCACTGAGGAGTGTCCATTCAATGCTCAACATCTACCCAACGTCCAAGCTGCAGGTTGCTTTATCTCCCCTGGACCTTTTAAAGTCATTAGGACAATACAAGATAAAAATGGTTAGATGTGAAGAAATATCCCTGCGTAGAGCAGTTGTCTGCAAGTAAAGTAATTGAATTGCATGGTGCTGACATGGGCAACAGGAGAAAGAACAGTTTGGCAAGATCTCTCCTCTTACTGCACCATCTTTACTCCAGAGCTGCACAAGGCCCCCAGAGCTTCCCCAGAATGATTTGGCACCAACAGGACAGGGTGAGTAGGGGCAGCAGAGCAGCCTACACAGCAGCCAGACACCAGCTATCTGCAGGCAGTACCAACAGCAGCACAGACTCAGCACCTGGTGCCCAGGCTGAGGTGTTTTCTTGATGCTCAGCGAGAGTTATTTTCTCCTGCTGCACTCCTGGTAGGTTGCCTATCCTTCCAGTGGCCCTTTTGTGCTGACAAGGATGATGGCAGTGTCAAACCTTTTACAAGAAGTGAGGGGATTAGCTCAGTAAGAAATGGCTTGGCTGGTTTTGTCTCCTGCCCTTTCTTCAGGATTTCAGACATCCTTCATGCTGGGAGGGTTGCAGAGCCCCTGCACTTACTATTCTTTTCAGCTGCACCATTTTACTTGCTCAACTCTTTCTTTTAACATGAAAGTAACGTGAAGATTGCATTGAAGTAAAACTTCAGCACGCCTGACAGAAGTTTGCAAAGGCCTGCAATACACTATAGTTATTTCTGGAAGGGACTCATTTTTTTTCTGGTGTTCATCTGTTATTTTTCAGAAAGCCAAGGCTCACGAGAAGCCTCCACACATTTTCAGCACCACCAAAATTCAAAAGGAAAAAAAAAATACAACTGAGTGCTTGTTACCTTGAAATAAAGCAGGAAATGCAATTAAAGACTTCAATTACAGTTGGCATTTCTGATTCTGCTGCTGCAGGAGACCATTTGCCAAATCCTGCAAAGCAAGACTCCCTAGGGAGGGGCTCCCAGCTACATTTCAGACCCCTTTATTAATCATTTCATCACCATCATCACAGCAGCTCTACTCAAACTCAGCATTTAGTGATTAAATGTTACACACTAAGAGCTGAATATTCAGAGAGAACTGGTTCAGACTGGTTTGTGCCTATGGAACTTTCTGTGTGCACGTTTCACATCCAGTTGCTGCACTGGGAGGTGCGATGGCTTGGATGGATTTGCATTTGAACACCCAGGCTGAGATGAATCACTGGCAGAGGCCAAGACTGCAGCCCTCCCTCTGCATATGGCAGAGCACGCCGGGGCTCCATTTGCAAAATTACAAATCAGTTTGTGTAATGTGCAACCTGACATTTATGTGCACCAAAATCAGCACAGACAGCTACACAGAATGCATTTCCAAACTTCATTTCGGGTTCTTACGAGCCAACTTTGATGTTATTACTGCAAAGGCTGAAAGGTGATTTACATTTCCTTCCTTTGGGGGGATGACACCGACAGAGAACAAGGGACTTGCAGAGAGTGCTGGAGTCAGAATGGATAAAAGACCAAGGAAACTACTGTGCTTTGTAAAGAATGAAGCTTAGATGTTACTGATAGCAAGGGTAAGTGTGTTTGTTGTGAGGTCTGGTGCCTGTGTGTACCTATGTCTCGCTCTGGGGTGCTTACACTATCACAACAGAAGCTGGGAAGTACTTCACAACCTTTTCTGAAGATAACTCCACAACTCTGTCAAGCCTCTGTTATTCAGCCAGCAAAGGAGGGAAGGGTGAGGACAAAGGGCTGGACAAAGAGAAAATCCTGACAATGCAAACATGGGAGTGGAAAGCCACACGGGGAGGACCTGGTGAGGAGAAGAGAGAAGTTAAAGATCAGCATCACTGCCAAGGAGCAAGCTGGGATCCCATCACCACAGACTTCAGCCTGGAGCTCACATGGCAAACACCAGGCTACAGCTAGGAGGCTGGGATCCCAAAGAGCCTGCACAGGCCTTCCTGCATGCAAGCTCCGCAGGGAACCCACAGCCTGGCCCCCAGGTGATGCTGTTGTGGGGAGAAGCCTGATGTGCAGGGAGAGCACTGAACTGAAGGCTCAGGGTATTGAGGAAACATTGACTTTTTCCATTCTAAAGAAATACTCTGAATTCCTGAAAAGCAGCACCTCTTGCTGTAAGGCTCCATCCACTGTTCTCTTTAACAATGCCCCAGTTACAACACAGGCATCTTTGTAGAACAAGTTATTAGTACTGCTTTTTGGCTTTCAGGAGTTAAATATTTATTATTAAAAACTGCCTGCAATTTTACTTTTTTTCTTGCTGGAAACGTAGTAATTTGAGTTGCCTGCACCTCAGCTTGGTATTGAGTCTTGAGAGTTTAAAACAAAATAACCCAATAGAAAAAATAAAATTAACCAAAACAGAACCAAAGCAAAACTAAAACCCACAAGCTAATTTCATTTTCTTTTCTGCCTATCGTTCTCTAAATAAGCATCTACTGCTGCTAACAAAGAAATTGGAGGAGAAATGCAAAGTGCCTGGAGTTCTCTCCCCCCAGAGAACTTGTGACAAGTAAACAACTTATCACAAAAAGCTGTTGACAGCAAATGAAACAGCAGCACTGTTTCACATGGGAGAATTAATCACAGGGAAGGGTGTACAAAATGTTACAAAGAGGGAGACAGTTTAGGCTGAAAACCCCAATTCCAAAGTCAAAAAGGGGTTGTTTGCAGCCTTTGTTACACAGGGACTCTGCGGGGAACAGGAGGAGGTTTCTGAGCACCTTAAAGAACCAGTGTGCAACCAGTGAATGGGCAGGGATTGTATGAAAAAATATGTTATCCCATATTTCATCTGAAAGATGTTCTCATGTTCAGGTAAAAAGACTTCTGGGAAGCCCATTGTCATGGATTTGGAACTGATATAGACCAAGTTATCTCAATAATAGGCTTGGGCTTAGCAGAAAAAAAAGCAGCTCCTCTGGTCTTACCTGACATCTGGTGGCAAACTTGACATTTTCTGATAAATACAGGTTTGTCAATTTAAGGTTCCAAAATGGAATGAAGGATTTATTATGAGCTTTTCATATTTGGTTGGTTTTTTTAGTATCAGAAGCATATATATATTTCATCCATTTTCTGGGAATTCCACATCTAGAGCTGCTCATCAGGCATAATTCCAGTTCTGAAGGGTTACTGACAGTGCTAGGTGTGCATGAGCTACCATATATTAGACAAAGGAACAATTTAATTTATAATAGTAAAGTTTTACTGCAACTAACCAATTTAATGTTCCCAATCCATTTATTCCCCCAGATCAGTACCTCATGTGTTTTATGTGACAGAAAGTGATAACCACACATCCCTAGTTGATAGATTGGCCACTCTTTTTTTTTTTTCGATGACTGTAACAGTATTACAGGCATGCAAATAATTTGAAGTGACTTTTTCAAGGCTAGCACAGTGTTTAAATATGCTTCAGTGTGTCAACCACCTGCCAAAACTTTAGCTGAATCAAGCAGTTCCAGATCATTGGAACTCTAATTATCATAAGCACAAGTGGCTCTTGGAACAGCAGTGAGCTCTACAGACAGTGTTGGCAAGCACTCTCCAGGCAAATGAATTAAACTCCACTTGCTGATTCTGATTGCTAGATCATTCACTATTTTCTGATCATTTGGTTTCCCAGGAAAATGGTGTTGGTGCTGAATGTTTCCAACCCGATAGAGGGGGTGATGGAAAAAAAAAAAAAAAAGCCACATATTCCAAGCATGTCAAGTCCAGAGGCTTTTCCCAGTTATGCCCAGACCATAGCAGGAAACTAAGTCCTGCAGCTCTACTCAGTCCTGCAACGAGCAGCTCCTTCTGCATATTCCTTGCCTATTACAAATGCAAAGTAGGATGCATTAGCTGAGAACACCTTTGGTGGTTGTGGTCCCCTCTCTATTAACACCATTCACACTCTGTGACAGGAAAGCAACTGGAACATCAACAGTTCATTTTTTGCCTCCCCACTGTGACTCACTCTTTACTCCACTGTCAGGTGTTGCCAGGCCCTGGCAGTATGTTGGGCTGTGACTTGTCTTGCCTGCTAAACAAGAGAGAATTCCCAAAACAACAGCAAGATGGAAAACAAATTTTCAAGGATCCCAGGACTAAGATGATTTCGAATTACTATTCCTGAGACATTGTTCAACGATTATTTGCAATTTCATTTGAGATGGCATTAAAATTATATATGCATATTAGCAAATACAGCCCAGAGCTTTGTGTTCAGATTTTTAGTTATGTTTCAGAGGCCACAAGTTCATTCACCAAGGGTTACTACTAAATGATACAAGCCTGTGTATAATGAAATATAAACAGCAGACAAACTACAATGTCTCCTTCCATTGCAATTAGCCAGTCCACACCACAGAATCACTGAAGGAACCCCTAAGGATCATCAAGTCCAATCCTTGCAGGACCAGTTGATGAGGAAGGTTAATTCCTGTGTTTTAGCAGGTAAGGACAACCACCCTGACACAGTCCTGCCAGTGCCTGCCCTCACAGAGCCACGAAGGCAATGTCATTCTTCCTGGAGCTGTGTTTCACTGCCAGGTTAAAACGCTGCACACCAAGCATTGTGCTGCTCTGGCTTCACTCTTCTGAAAGCTGGTAAACAATTTTTCCTCTCCCTTGGAATTCTGCTGCTATCACAAACCTCTTGGTAACTTTCAGTTCTCAGACTGTTCTATACAGTGAAGGTCATCAAGTGGATGAAATCAAGTCTATCCTTAAAATAGTTCTGGACTGCAAATTAGGTGTAAAAATCAACACTTTTGGTCGCTCAAGCAGCACTCCAGCACAATAGGAGAACTCCAAAGCATGGGTTTAAGTAGTTTCTCATTTTGGACACACATTTTAAAGCACAAAAATGTTACGAGATAGACAGTGGAATTACAAAGTATTTTCATTTATAGCACACTGTGATCAAATAATCAGAGTAAGGGCTCAGCATTCCCCAGGAGACATAAACCCCATGTGCTGTGGGATGCAATTCTATGTTCAGGCTCACAGGGAAAGCAATGCAGTATTTTATAATCCATGTGCAGAACAGGCTCAAATAAAAAGCAAATGAACAGCAGAATTAGGAAGCTATAAACTTGTTCTTCCTGCTGAACTGGCATTCAGAGCAACTAGCAGAGCATATTTGTAGGTTACAGAGTATATGCCAGTTGCTGGATTTCTATTTGCTACATTTTAATCTTCTTTTAATTTCTTTATTTTTAGCCTATTATCTAAAAAATTCAAACTCCATGCTGAGGATCCAACTACAGGCAAACTACAACTCCTAAAATGCCATTTATAAGCTGCAGGAATTAATACACATTAAAGGGCACCTCTGAAAAATGGACTGTCAGTGGAAAAAAGCCAAGCTGTGTCAACACAGGAGAACACCCAGGCTTTGGGTGCAGATAATGACAAGTCCCTTTTCCCAAGTGGCTGAGGTCCAGCTCAGTGTATCTCTCATCTCCAAGCATGGCAGCAGGAACTGGCCAGAGCAGCAGAATCTGCTCCCCAAGCTGCCTTTAACTTGGCTTGCTCACTGAAAAGCAACAGGCAGAGCCCCCCAGAGCTGTGCAGGAGGTTCCTTGGTGGGGCTACCTGCCCACGCAGTGCTTTGGGTGCTCAGCAGGCTGCTGACAGGAGCGTCTGCCGTGTGATCGTTCCCCTGGCTGCAGCACAGAGCGTGCTCCTCAAACGCTTCTGCAGTCGGACAGCAGCAGGACAAACCTTTACCCGTTTTGAAGCGGAGAGGATGGCACAAAGCGCTTGCTGTCTGCAGAAACACGCTGTGGTCGTGCATCTTTCATTGGCTGCTCTGTGTCTTCTGCAACAGAATCGCCTGACGTCCTTCTGCGGAGAGACAGCTGGGCAGAGTTTCACTGCACCCTCAGAAAGTTCCACTGTGCTAATCCCCCAGGAATGCGGCAATTATCTCCTAGCAGACAGGTGTTAAATGCTGCCTTCCAGAAGATTATCCCATCCTCTCTCGTCCCCTTCTGCCCCAGCTGTACAAGGGACAACGGTAAATAGAATATGCCACTATCTCAACGGGTAAAGGAGAGTCATTAGCTCCTGATCCCATGACAGGGATTCTGAGTAAAGCAAGGATGAGCCAACTTCATATCAGCTCAGTCCCCTTCTCACAGCAAGATGAAAAAAAAATGTTTTCCATGGAAAGCTTTTAAAGTGTTGCATTTGTCAACAGTTCTGTTATTTTCCTTGCCCTTTATTTCTCCTCACATATATCACAAAGGAAAAGGGGATGGGGTGAATACACACAACAAAAGATGGAAAGAGTGACAGGAAAATAATTTGTTTCTAATTTTATAAGAAGGATCTTCCCCTGTATAGCTGCTTATAAAAGTCATATAATCCATGAACTTCTACCCATTACCAGCAAATGGCAGATACTTTGGAAAAGCAGATAAGAAAATAAGTTGATTTGTCCTCCAGCCTGAGGCACCCAAACTTTTACCAGCCAGTGTTTTAAGGGTCAGTGAGCTGGAGCCCATGTTACTTGCCAAAGCCAGGACCATTTAAATAAATATTTTAAATATCATCTAACTGAAGTGGATTTTTTTTTCTTCACAAAAACATTAAAAAAAATCTTAAAGTTCTTTCTCTTTGTCTATCCTTATCTTTTGTGCATGACCAGTATCAGCCTCATACAAGCACTCCTCAGTCATCCATCAAACCAGGAGAGTGAAAAACCTTTCTGTGTGTAAACCTCCATTTAGAAATCTAAATTATCCAACTCACACTCAGTATTCTTATCACAACTCTCCCTGCAATGGGAGAGAGGTTTGAAATATTGTTCCCCATCCTCCTCTTCTCCCAGTTGGCCTTAAGCAAACCTCATTCTAGAGTCCTTAAAACAAGCAAGTGACCAGAACTCCACTCTGAGCAGTCCTGCAGACCTGTGCCAACTGCACTTCTGTCCAATTCAGATGCTTTTTCTCATCTCTCTGGCTCTTTTGCCAGGAGCTTCAAGAAGAATCTACCTTGAAACGCCTTGGATGCATTGTAGCCAATGCTAGATACACAAGTGAACATGAAAAAATCCAAATTAATCTCAATTAACAGCCAGCCCCTGCTTTAGCTTGTGTTTGCCACACAGTGCCAAAGAGATTGTGAGAGATGCTCGGCCTCCAGAGCACAGCATAACTCCCTGTCAGTGTAACTATATTAATCCCAGTCCCTTGTGGCCAAGTCTGCTTAACAGAGGGGCTGTTCAATCAATCCCTAGCACTCAAGAATGATGAAGGAGAGGATTAAGGTAGTAATCTGGAATCTGAGCGTGTGTCAGAAAAAGAATCCTTGATGTTAAAAAAGGCTTCCTGAGGAAAAAAAAAAAATCAAAATGAATATTTGAGTGCTGCTGAGCAGCCACCTGCCAGTAGAGCAAGAAAAAAGTTAGTATTGAGGCAATGGTCTGGTTCCAACAAATGTGCATTTGTCAGAATTTGATGACGTTAACGTTGACTTCACCTACTCTGTACAGCAGCCTAAGCTAGGGAGGGAGAATGTTGATGCTGCCAATTTGCTGCTCTCTAGCTCAGGCACAAGATCACATCACCACCTAACTGCTGCTTTAATGCTCAGAACCTGCAATGATCTAGCAGAAAAAAAGAAACATCTAGGGAGTGGAGAAACAGCCCTAACAGACCTAATCACTTACAAATTACATTAACAGCTCCTTGGGCAGGCTGCTGGTAAACTCACCTTTCAATTAATTACCATCTTTCCAAGAAGCCCCTCAGAGTAAGGAAATCATCCTCCTCCTCAGAAAACCTGCAAGAGCCAACAGGACCTTCTGCTGTGCAGCCCTGAGACAGCCCATCTGCTGCAGGGCCTCATGCACAGCTCCAAGGGTCTCAAGATGCTATTTCGTCCTCACCCTGCCCTCTCCTCCCACAGATCAAAGCAATTCTCCTCTCTCCTCACTCTTACTGCTTCACTTTTACAGCCTGGAAAGGCCCTGACTGAAGGGAATAGATTCAGAAAGTTCCTTACCAAGCCTAGCTACTCCATCACCTTGGAGGGCACAAAAGAGAACAGCTTTCTACCCAGGTCACCACATGCAGCCTCCAAACCCCTCCCTTCCACGGCTGAGGAGCTGAGCCAGTTGTGATCTTGACAGAGCAGGGAACTCCACAAGGTGCAGACAATGTGGAGGGAGCTCCAGAGCATCTTTCCTGTCAGTCCCAGAGGGCTATTACAGTGGACTTTAAAGCTCCTCTGGCCCCATCAAAATGAAGTTGTCTTAACCACCATCTGGACCTGTCAAAAGCAGCAGAGGTTCTGCAGTAGCAGTCATTCCAAGCATTAACAATTACCACCTGAGGGAAGCCAGAGAACAGAAGACAGGCAGGAGAACTGGCAGAGCTCCTCTCACCTCTGCATGCTAAGCTGAAATCATCAGGATTTATGGGGAAGCAACATTAAGTTTTGGTTCAGGCCTCCCCAAAACTTAGCAAAGGAAAGGTACTTGGGGTTTATGACTCTGTTCTTTCTCTCCAAGGGAGCTGCTGTTTATGGCATAATTCCAAGGTTCATACCCTGCAACTCTTACTCCCTTTGCACAGCCCATACCTGCAGACTGTAACAGGATTGTTTTTGTGAGCAAGATGCAACACAAGACTGTCAAATGCTCAGCAGCTATCCCACTGTGTCATTTCCCCATGTGATGTCTATGAAATATGTAAAATAAGAGCATCAGCATCATAGCTGTACCCGGTTATATTTAGTAGTATCTTTTCTACTGGCTCAGCATCACAATTGCCTCCCAAACCTTATAACCTGTTCTGGTATTTATCTGCAATTCATATACTTTCCCAAGCACATCTTCCCTGGGGATGTGCATTCAATCATAAGTATATCCTTACTCCTTTTTGACCAGGACCTACATCTGAATTTGTTGGGGCTATTTTCCTCAAACTACTTGCTGCTGCTGGCAGGATTCCCTGTGGAAATGTCCTACTCATCTCTGCTTTGCCTCCTGATCAGAGGTAATTTTGTGTTCCTTAACAACTCAAAACTTTTTCCTCCTTTTTATGAGGGCAGCTCTTGTAAAATTGAAATGTCTTTCCTACAATGGAGAGAGAGGATTAAATTATCACCAATTTCACACCCTCTCCCAGCCACCTCTGCTGCCTGGACCTTCTGTCACATTGAGCACAACATTAAGAAGGATATTGAAGTACTCCTGATTTAGCTGTAGCTTTCATCTTTTAGTGATCTAGAATCACTAAATAACAGTTTTCATGAGAACAGGGGAGCATGTAGTCAGAACTTGGACTGGGAGAAAAAGACTAAAGCAAGTAAGTGTAGCTGACCTTTCAGATGAGAGCTTGGCATCACCATGAAAGCATAAATCACACTAAATTCTCAGATGTTCAACAAAAGACAGTGTGTGACACATAAGACCCCATGAACACCTAAACTTTTTCATCAGGTTAGAGAGACTAGATGATGCCATGAGACAGAAAAGCTCTCTCTTTGGAGAAGAAGCAGATTAAAGAAAGGACAAACATGTACCAGAATGACTGAGCCTTTGATAGGAACCTTTGAACTTTTGACATTTCTCTCCAGTTTCTAGGACACGTAATTAAACACATAGATTGGTTTTCTCCATTCATTACTGCCTGCTGGACAGCACTGATCCCATGAGCCAGTAAGATGCTTCAGCAGGGAGCTGGAGAATCAATACCAGCTGCTAGAGGGTGGCCAGAGCAAGGGGCTGCTGTGAAGAATTACAAAGCCAACAGCCATCCTGCCATGTTCAGCTGTAACCCTGCTCCTCAGATCCTGTGCTGTTTGTCAATTGGAGACACACTGCTCCTCCCATGTCCCTCCTCCACAGCTTCATCTCCATCAGCTCCTCCAGTTACCTACTGCCTCTCCATTGCCCAGGAAGAGTGGGGTTTTGTCCTCAATACAATGACAAACCAAAATAGCTCAGAGGCCTCATTTTTATGCAAGTAACACAATAACAACTTCTCAGAATGCTTATTACTGGATGGATTTTTCCCTCCAAGCCAGCAACTACCCCTGCAGCAAGGCAATGTATTCTTCCCTTGCCAGAGGCTTCTGTGACCCGAGCTAGCACTTGGCACATCTTTTATTAATGCTCAGAGTGAGATGCCCTGTCCAACACAGCAGCCAGATTTTGCTGCTTGTGTTCCCATGGAAGGAAGGAACCCAAGTGGTTAGGTACAAACAATTTTGGTTGGACTGCTTGTGGAGAAACATTCACTGACTGACCCAGAGGCAGAAATGGGCAACAGTGTGGAGAGTGAAGTCAGCACAGATTAGCCAGAAAAAGCCTCTGGCTATTGAGGAATAGGAAATGCCCTTTGAATAATGGACTAACACTCTCTCCTGTCCTCAGCCACATCTATTAGGAGTGTTTCATCTCTCCCCTGCTCCAGAGGCTGCCCTGCTCATGAAATACAGTGCAGCACAAGGTGCCACTGCTGCT